>JARKHS020000747.1:0-20000 GCA_030143305.2 Amblyomma americanum | reverse complement strand
GTACAGCTTTGGCTGGTCGGGCCACATAGTCGTCTTGGCCCTAGCCTTGCTTTGGGCAGAAGCAAATTTTGAGAGCCTTACAGAAGCAATGAAAATTGATGACCTTGTACGAACACTTTACTAGAGGCCGCATGAAACTTAATACAGTACATAGGCTGTCCCAAGGTGTAAAGAATATAGAGCATTTAGCGTCCTAGAAGCCAGACAATATCATATTCATAATGTCGGCATCGCATTCGGCTCGTGAGCTGCTTTATTTCAGTCTCCGGTGCCGCGATTACACAACTATTAGAATCGCTTTATTGTCTCGGAATCCACAATCCCCGATCAGCAATCCTTCAAAAACGCTGCCGCTAGCATTGTATAACTAGAAGGCATTTTATATTGTTCAAATTCTTCACTCCAGTGTGCTAATTTTATTGCCTGTTTGTGACTGCAACCGCTCTCCTCTATAATCCTTCCTTTGCTATAGGGGTATAAGAAATAAATAAATAAATAAATAAATTTTGATGCAACATAAAGATGTGAACGTGTTTGCCTTGACGAGGCTGCCTAAAGTGGTTGTTCAGAGTGGGTCATATCTGTGAAATCAGCGCGCATGTAATCTGACGAGCGGCGAAGGTAAGCCTTATGTTCTTATTTCTGTCGTACGGAGCCAAACAGCCAAAAAAGTGAGATTGAATGTCGTCTTGCTGTGCGCATAGTCCTTGCTCAGTATTGAGCCGCCGCTTCTTCTTCCTTACTACGGCACGCAGAATATTGAATTTCAGATCACACTCCGGAGAGAGACTTTGGCAGTCTGGCGACGACATGGCAGCTGAGCGGCTTCCTTTCATGTCAGATGAAAATATCGCCGAAGTGCGATCGTAACTTGTGCCTGCAGTTACCCTAGTTCATTCGACTTTTCTCTTATACTTGTCGTGCTCGCAAGCATTATGGTTTTCAAATGGAAACTATCCTTGTCAATGCTCCCCAGCAATGTAAACCACGTTGGTAGGAAATTCTCAGACAACCAGGTTACGCGTGCTGTACTCTGATAAAACGACGGATGGATGAAATTGTTCTTAATATTTTGCCAACAGCCGCCTAACAGTAGGTGGCCAAGCAAGTGAAAAAGCTCTTTGCCTCGAGTATGCACATTGTTGCCGCACCACACGTTGCTACAGAGTTTGAAAATTCAGCCTTTGAGACCGGGAACATGGAGACTAGTCAATTTTTTTTTTAAAACAGTCTTTAGTAATGTCTTCACTAGTGAGGGCACGAAAACAGATGGCTCGGACAGTTCTCTGCCTCCCAAGTGGACCCTTACTTGTCAAACTTCTGATACTCGAGTAAAGCCTTGCTGAAGAAGCGCGTTGTGTAATGTATTTCGTCAAGTATAAACGGCAAGGTTCCTCTTAGTAAATGACGGCGTGGAGCCGCCGCGGTGGCTCAGTGGTTATGGCACTCGGCTGCAGATCCGAAAGACGCGGGTTTGATCCCGGCCGCGGCGGTTGAATTCTGATGGAGGCAAAATTCTAGAGGCCCGTGTACTCTGCGATGTCAGTGCACGTTAAAGAACCCCAGGTTGTCGAAATTTCCGGAGCCCTTCACTACGGCGTCTCTCATATCCTGAGTCGCTTTGGGACGCTAAACGCAAGAAACAAAATAAACAAATGACGTCGTGCTTTGATAGAATTACTGGCTGATCATTGAATAATTCATTGATTCAGTGAGTCTCTTTCACATGTGAAAAACACTATGGGTTCTAAAATATGCCGTAGTACAGTGCTGCGGATTAAATAGCCAACATGGGGCTCTAACGTCCAATGAAATTCATTATATGGTAGTTTTTGTTTTATTTTTGGAGGTATTTCTATCTGCCAAAACATTGCTCCGAGCTATAAGCACTGTGTACTGAGTGCCTTTATATTGGTTGCGTACACCTGAGGTGTTCTTGAACGTGCACCAAGGTGCCCCTAAGCAAAGGTTTCAGTATTTCACCTCGATCAAAATGCCGCAGATGCATTTGCACTCGCAGGTGCCCGGAGGAGCACTCTGACTATCTTCATCCTTCCTAAGATTCGTTGATGAATGCCAAAACAAAAATAAACCCATGAGGCCGAAAACGATCTTTCCATCTCTTCAAGCAAGCGTAGGGTTATTGCCGCGCCAAAAATGCTTCCTGCAAAAGGCGCTTGCGAATAGTCGCAATTTGTGGTTAGCACAACAGAAAGTCCTGATTGCTGGAGACAGAAATACCGTAGTAATTTTATTTGGAATGAAAATGGCAAACAGCGTCCCAAAAAGTTAAGTTTATTGGATGTCGACTATATGTCCCGCGATTTAACTCCGTAGGCATTAATCTGATGATCGATTATCAGGAATAAATGAGCCAGTCTGCGACGGCTTTCACTCTGGAGTGTCCCTGAAAACCGCAGTAAGAAAATAAGATTGATTAATTGAGCGATTGATTGGTTTACTGATTGATGATTGATTGATTGATTGATTGATTGCTTGATTGATTGATTGATTGATTGATTGATTGATTGATTGATTGATTGATTGTACAAATTTTTACCGGCGACCAGAAATCACAGTTTGTCTCCGTACGGGCACAGAGGGTCGTGGTGGCGTGTGTCATGGCAGAAGACCACACTTAGATGCAAAGGGTTCGAAGGGCTTGAGAGAAGTTCCATTGAGTAATGGTCCCAAGCAGGTGCAGTACAGCTTTGGCTGGTCGGGCCACATAGTCGTCTTGGCCCTAGCCTTGCTTTGGGCAGAAGCAAATTTTGAGAGCCTTACAGAAGCAATGAAAATTGATGACCTTGTACGAACACTTTACTAGAGGCCGCATGAAACTTAATACAGTATATAGGCTGTCTCAAGGTGTAAAGAATATAGAGCATTTAGCGTCCTAGAAGCCAGACAATATCATATTCATAATGTCGGCATCGCATTCGGCTCGTGAGCTGCTTTATTTCAGTCTCCGGTGCCGCGATTACACAACTATTA
Organism: Amblyomma americanum; assembly: GCA_030143305.2. Lineage (NCBI taxonomy): Eukaryota > Metazoa > Arthropoda > Arachnida > Ixodida > Ixodidae > Amblyomma > Amblyomma americanum. The sequence goes on along the minus strand of JARKHS020000747.1, from coordinate 17,006 downwards.
GAATCGCTTTATTGTCTCGGAATCCACAATCCCCGATCAGCAATTCTTCAAAAACGCTGCCGCTAGCATTGTATAACTAGAAGGCATTTTATATTGTTCAAATTCTTCACTCCAGTGTGCTAATTTTATTGCCTGTTTGTGACTGCAACCGCTCTCCTCTATAATCCTTCCTTTGCTATAGGGGTATAAGAAATAAATAAATAAATAAATAAATTTTGATGCAACATAAAGATGTGAACGTGTTTGCCTTGACGAGGCTGCCTAAAGTGGTTGTTCAGAGTGGGTCATATCTGTGAAATCAGCGCGCATGTAATCTGACGAGCGGCGAAGGTAAGCCTTATGTTCTTATTTCTGTCGTACGGAGCCAAACAGCCAAAAAAGTGAGATTGAATGTCGTCTTGCTGTGCGCATAGTCCTTGCTCAGTATTGAGCCGCCGCTTCTTCTTCCTTACTACGGCACGCAGAATATTGAATTTCAGATCACACTCCGGAGAGAGACTTTGGCAGTCTGGCGACGACATGGCAGCTGAGCGGCTTCCTTTCATGTCAGATGAAAATATCGCCGAAGTGCGATCGTAACTTGTGCCTGCAGTTACCCTAGTTCATTCGACTTTTCTCTTATACTTGTCGTGCTCGCAAGCATTATGGTTTTCAAATGGAAACTATCCTTGTCAATGCTCCCCAGCAATGTAAACCACGTTGGTAGGAAATTCTCAGACAACCAGGTTACGCGTGCTGTACTCTGATAAAACGACGGATGGATGAAATTGTTCTTAATATTTTGCCAACAGCCGCCTAACAGTAGGTGGCCAAGCAAGTGAAAAAGCTCTTTGCCTCGAGTATGCACATTGTTGCCGCACCACACGTTGCTACAGAGTTTGAAAATTCAGCCTTTGAGACCGGGAACATGGAGACTAGTCAATTTTTTTTTTTAAACAGTCTTTAGTAATGTCTTCACTAGTGAGGGCACGAAAACAGATGGCTCGGACAGTTCTCTGCCTCCCAAGTGGACCCTTACTTGTCAAACTTCTGATACTCGAGTAAAGCCTTGCTGAAGAAGCGCGTTGTGTAATGTATTTCGTCAAGTATAAACGGCAAGGTTCCTCTTAGTAAATGACGGCGTGGAGCCGCCGCGGTGGCTCAGTGGTTATGGCACTCGGCTGCAGATCCGAAAGACGCGGGTTTGATCCCGGCCGCGGCGGTTGAATTCTGATGGAGGCAAAATTCTAGAGGCCCGTATACTCTGCGATGTCAGTGCACGTTAAAGAACCCCAGGTTGTCGAAATTTCCGGAGCCCTTCACTACGGCGTCTCTCATATCCTGAGTCGCTTTGGGACGCTAAACGCAAGAAACAAAATAAACAAATGACGTCTTGCTTTGATAGAATTACTGGCTGATCATTGAATAATTCATTGATTCAGTGAGTCTCTTTCACATGTGAAAAACACTATTGGTTCTAAAATATGCCGTAGTACAGTGCTGCGGATTAAATAGCCAACATGGGGCTCTAACGTCCAATGAAATTCATTATATGGTAGTTTTTGTTTTATTTTTGGAGGTATTTCTATCTGCCAAAACATTGCTCCGAGCTATAAGCACTGTGTACTGAGTGCCTTTATATTGGTTGCGTGCACCTGAGGTGTTCTTTAACGTGCACCAAGGTGCCCCTAAGCAAAGGTTTCAGTATTTCACCTCGATCAAAATGCCGCAGATGCATTTGCACTCGCAGGTGCCCGGAGGAGCACTCTGACTATCTTCATCCTTCCTAAGATTCGTTGATGAATGCCAAAACAAAAATAAACCCATGAGGCCGAAAACGATCTTTCCATCTCTTCAAGCAAGCGTAGGGTTATTGCCGCGCCAAAAATGCTTCCTGCAAAAGGCGCTTGCGAATAGTCGCAATTTGTGGTTAGCACAACAGAAAGTCCTGATTGCTGGAGACAGAAATACCGTAGTAAATTCTGAGAACGTAATGAAGTGCACTTTTAAGATGTGCCAGTACAGCAGGAACAGTAACGAGATATTCATTATTTTGTAGGGATTTTCGTTATTCGGATTATATGTTTTAGGAAAAACTGTGGGGGTCTGCTCAGGTTTGTTATCAGGTTTGTTTCACTTTCACGGCAAACGGAAATCTCTCGGAATGCTGTGTATAATTAAAGAACGGACCTCCAGAGCGCACTCACAGGCAGTGCAGTGACCCCGTAGAAAAGCAGTAAAAAGGCATGTCATACGACTCTCGAGCGCTGAATAGAACATGCCTTCGGTCCAGGGTTGCAGCGGCTGCACGAGTGCAAATGTGTTTTCGTCCCGTAGGCGTTCGTAACTGGCGACGCGCACGAGCGTTTACGGCTGTTTTTACGGTCTGGTTTTCGCTGACGAGAGTCGAAGGGCAGCGCTGTAGAAGATAAAAGAATCGAATACAGTGAATGCACATTGCAAAATATGATGCGGCGCCCTGCGCATGGAGCATTAAAGCGACACTAACCGTGCAGCGAGGGCCAGTCTTGCAGTCTCAAACCACGTGTCGTTTCGCCCCTCCAGAAGCCGCCATTAATGCGCTGTTGCTGGACGTCGCCTGAGGTGCTGCGGTGTTGTAGGCTCATCGATTAGCGCTCGAGGGTGAACGGGCTTCCGTTGAAATAGCCGGTGCGCTGTGACGACCTCCCTCATCGCAGTTGCGGGCTACTCTGTAGAACTGCATCCTACGTCTCGGTGGGCAGTAGACAAGCGACCAAACACAGCTGGTGGGCTGTGCAACAGTCTGTTGCCATGCTGAGCAACATCGATGACGTAAGCGCTCTCTGCGTAGAAAAAGTCGTGGGTATTAGGTTAGAACAGTGCGCTAGTGATGGCGCAAGCATTATACACAATGAAGCTAAAACTTTTCCATTCAGAGCTAACGACCATTAGCACCATGTCGTCTGGGAGCTGCGGAGGCGCAAGGGGTTGGCAGAGCAAGCGAGCCTCGTTCGAATACCTAAGGTGAGCGCAAATGTTTTCTTGTCTTATTCGCAAAAAACAAATAGCAAGGAATTGCCACATGGGAAGTCCTTACAAGTTTTTCCACGTAGTATTACCCAAAGTTTCGAAGAATATCGTTTCACATCGGAAGCAACAGTTAAACTTTTATTGCCTTTTTAACGGCAGCGATGTAGAAGCCGGAGAGTTGTATATTACTTTGCCATGCACTGTACGGGAAAATTGTGTATAAATTATTGGTTCATTAAGTATTTCTTCATGCGACGAATTATCTAACCCATTGTCCGTTGCACATGCGGCAACACGTACGGTGTTTATAAAACTTTGTTCGTGTCACGGGGAACTATCAAAAAAAGCCATTGCCAAAAAAAAGCTTTAATGCTATTGATTTGCCTGCACATTGCACAGGAACGCCACATACCTACAACGTCGAAGAGTGCAACAGTTCGGGCATGCTGATAGCGACACTGAATGCACCCTTTTCTGCGCGCGGCCTCATCCGCGCTGTGATTGCCTGCTATGCCGCTGCCCAAGTAGCCTTTCGTATTTAATGTCGTGCCCTTTATTTATGACAGAGTGATGCAGTTGTCGGATTTCCACGACCAGTTGTTCATGGGCTGCACGGCGAAGAGTAGCTTGTAAGCCTTGGAAGGCAGCTTTGGAATCGTTGAAAATAGACCACTGCTGAGGGCGCGACTGATTGGTGTGTTCAATGGCGACACGAAGAGCGGGTGAGTTGTGCACCCGTCGAAGAAGTCTGGTGAGCTATCCTAACTCTGTCGGAAATGTAGATTCTCGGTCACAGGCCGCGGCGATCGTCGGCGATGAAGGCCTCCAAGGCACTGCTCCGCTCCTCTTGAACTTTTTGCCTGCACGATAGGCTGTTACTTTAACAAACGCTGACTTTTCATAGTAAATTCAATTTTCTGCGTCTCTCCTTTCTCTTTAATTTTTAGACCTCTCACCCCTCTCCCTCCGTGTAATGTCATCATCATCATCATCATCATCAGCCTTACTACACCCACTGCAGGGCAAAGGCCTCTCCCATGTCTCTCCAATTAACCCTATCCTTTGCCAGCTGCATCCACCCTTTGCCTGCAAACTTCTTAATCTCATCCGCCCATCTAACCTTCTGCCGCCCCCTGCTACGCTTACTTTCTCTTGGAACCCACTCCGTTACCCTTAAAGACCAGCGGTTATCTTGCCTTCGCATCACATGCCCTGCCCAAGCCCATTTCTTTCTCTTGATTTCGACTAGGATGTCATTAACCCGTGTTTGTTCCCTCACCCACTCTGCCCGCTTCCGATCTCTTAACGTTACACCTATCATTTTTCTTTCCATGGCTCGCTGCGTTGTCCTTAACTTAAGCTGAACTCTTTTCGTTAGCCTCCACGTTTCTGCCCCGTAGGTGAGTACCGGTAAGATTATGCTGTTGTACACTTTCCTCTTGAGGGAAATTGGTAAACTGCCACTCATGATCTGCGAGAATTTGCCATATGCGCTCCACCCCATTCTTATCCTTCTAGTTATCTCCCTCTCATGGTCCGGATCAGCTGTCACTACCTGCCCTAAGTAGACGTATTCCGGCACAATTTCTGGGCTCTCGCTGCCAATTGTGAACTGTTGTTCCCTTGCTAGACTGTTGAACATTACCTTGGTTTTCTGCATGTTAATTTTTAGACCCATCGATCTGCTCTGCCTGTCTAACTCGTTGATCATGATTTGCAGTTCACCTCCTGAGTGACTCAGCAAGGCAATGTCATCAGCAAATCTCAGATTATTTAGGTATTCTCCATTTATCCTTATTCCCAACTGTTCCCAATTCAGGCCTCGAAAAAAAATTCAGGCCTCCGGACAGGCCGCCATTGGAATCTGAACCTGGCAACGTTTAACGCTAGAACTTTAGCTAGTGAGGCTAGCCTAGCAGTGCTGTTCGAGGAACTAACGGGAATTAAATGGGATGTGATAGGGCTTAGCGAAGTTAGGAGGACAGGTGAGGCGTATACAGCACTAAAGGACGGACACATACTGTGCTATCGCGGGCTAAAGGATAGACGAGAACTAGGTGTGGGTTTCCTCATTAATAAGGATATAGCTGGCAACGTAGAGGAGTTCTACAGTATTAACGAGAGGGTAGCAGCAATAGTAATTAGGCTGAATAGGAGGTACAAGCTGAAAGTGGTGCAGGCCTACGCACCCACATCCAGCCATGATGACCAGACCGTTGAAAGCTTCTATGAGGACGTAGAATCAGCAATGAATAGAGTAAAATCGCAGTACACTGTACTGATGGGCGACTTCAATGCGAAGGTGGGCAAGAAGCAGGCTGACGACCACGCGGTAGGTGACTATGGGATAGGCTCTAGAAATAGCAGGGGAGAGTTATTAGTCGAATTCGCGGATAGAAATAATTTACGGATCATGAATACCTTCTTCCGCAAACGAGAAAACAGGAAGTGGACCTGGAAGAGCCCCAATGGTGAGATTAAAAATCAAATCGACTTCATACTATGCGCTAAACCTGGCATCATTCAGGATGTGGCCGTCCTCGGAAGGGTGCGTTGCAGCGACCATAGAATGGTAAGGTCTAGAATTAGCTTAGACCTGAAGAGGGAACGGAAGAAGCTAGCGAAGAAGAAGACCATTAACGAGTTAGCCGTAAGAGGGAAAGCACAGGAGTTTAGGATAGCGCTGCAAAACAGATACTCGGCTTTAACTGAGGAAGATGATCTTGATGTTCATTCAATGCACGATAACCTGACATCAATAATTACGGAGTGCGCAGTAGAAGTAGGCGGTAGGACAGTTCGAAAAGATACCGGGAAGCTATCTCAGGTGACGAAAGATCTGATTAAGAAGCGCCAAAATATGAAGGCATCTAACACTACCGATAGAATAGAACTAACGGAGCTATCAAAGTTAATAAATAAGCGCAAGGTAGCCGACATAAGGAAGTTTAATATGGAGAGAATCGAGCATGCTATAAAGAACGGAGGTAGCCTAAAAACAGTGAAGAGGAAACTAGGCATAGGTAAAAACCAGATGTATGCATTAAGAGACAAGCAGGGCAATGTCATTAGCAATATGGATAAGATAGTTAACGTAGCCGAAGAGTTCTACACAGAGCTGTACAGTAGCCAATGTAACCAGAGCGCCAATGAGAAAGACAGCAGTGCACAGCAATGCGTCATCCCGCCAGTAACGAAAGATGAAGTAAAGAAAGCCTTAGAAGCAATGAAAAGGGGAAAAGCAGCTGGGGAGGATCAGGTAACAGCAGATCTGTTGAAGGATGGAGGGGACATCGTGCTAGAAAAACTAGCCACCCTGTATACGCAATGCCTTATGACCTCGACTGTACCAGAAGCTTGGAAGAATGCAAACATTATCTTAATTCATAAGAAGGGAGACGCCAAGGACTTGAAAAATTACAGGCCGATCAGCTTACTATCCGTTGTCTACAAAGTATTTACTAAGGTAATCGCTAATAGAGTCAGGGCAACGTTAGACTTTAATCAACCAAATGATCAGGCAGGCTTTCGTAAAGGATATTCCACAATAGATCATATTCACACTATCAATCAGGTGATAGAGAAATGCGGAGAATATAACCAACCTCTATATATAGCTTTCATTGATTACGAGAAAGCATTCGACTCAGTGGAAACCTCAGCAGTCATACAGGCATTGCGTAATCAGGGGGTAGAAGAGCCTTATGTCAAAATACTGGAAGATATATATAGCAACTGCACAGCTACTATAGTCCTCCATAAAGTCAGCAATAAAATTCCAATAAGGAAGGGCGTCAGGCAAGGAGACACGATATCGCCAATGCTGTTCACCGCATGTTTGCAGGAGGTATTTCGAGGCCGTGTAATGTAGTAAACCGATTATTCTTCCGGTTAACCTTTTTCTTCTTCTTCTTCTCCTTAGTAAGCATGGCACATACCCACGCAGGGGGATTGGCCAAGGTTCAGTAGATAATCCCAATGAGGTATTTGTGCGGGAAAAATAGGCATGAGAAGACTGAACCAAGATAAAAATTGGGAAAGTGAAATGAATTAAAGAAATATGAATTACCAGGAATAGAATCGAGCATTTTTGGACATGCGACAAAATTTTGTATACAGCTAACAAGGTAATCGATCAGTTGCATTTATGTAATCATGAAGGTAGCCGCAAACACTGCTTAACAGGAATCCCTTTGCGCTCGCACCGAACGAAAGAGGAACTGGAAGAGACAGAGGAAGTCCTAACCTCGAAAGAGGGACCTCCAAATACTGTTTTCTCTGAACTGCGAGCCGCCGGCCAACCTCCCTGCGTGCGTTTCCTCTTCTCCCTCCTCCTCCCAATCTTCCTCAGCCTTTCCTGCGCACCGTGGCTAAGGGGAGGTTCGGCCTTCTCTTACACTCTCTTAAGCTTTCGCTTTCAGACATAGTATTACGCGTATAATATCTACACTGAAATTATATTGCATTTTCATCTTTTGGCATTTCTTCGATGCCTTACAATACAATACGATATTTATTCTGCACAATCAAAAATACAATATACGTAACAGGCCTCCCAAAGCCTCAGAGGGCTTGACTGGCTCTGCCTGGCAGTCAGAAAACAAGAAAATGCAGAAAGTTGTTACTGTAGATAGCAGTGAAAAAAAAAGTATAAAGATGACTGAAGAAAAAATAAAAATTAAGTGCTTCTTAACAGTCTTCTTATCTCTGGTATAGTGTTCGCTTTTAAAACAGGCGCTGGTAATTTGTTAAATATTGCGGGCACATAATATTGCCGCGTTAGTTTTCCATATTTTGTTGAAGTCTCGGGGATTATGAAAGAATCCTTCGGTCTTAGGCAACGGGTTGGTGTGTGGAGTGTTTTAAAATCATTGTTCCAAAAGTGGTTGATTGTAACAGTTTCGACCATAAGAGACGTAAAGGAGGGCATATTCAAAAGTTTAAACACATCTGTGTCTTTCTTACGGCATAAATCAAATACCATTGACAACAGCAAAGAACGTAAAATTGAATTAACCCTTGAGCTCCATCTGAGGGTGCAGTTATCATACACAGTCAAATCATAATGCATAATACTGTAAACTATGGCATGAACAATTGTTTTTCATACATTAATTGGCATTAGGCACCGGATATTGTACAAGCATACAAGAAACCGCGCGCATTTTATTTCAGAGGTGGGGCCAATGAGAATTCCATAAAAGATTACTGCCAAAAAACAACCCAAGATATTTAAGAGAAGATGCATTTTGAACAGTTTGAGAAGCGCATATATTACAGTCAGATGTGTGTAAGAATAATGGCTTCATTGGTAGAATTTTTTTCATGGTACTTTGGAAGCACACAAGTCGCGTTTTTGTAGGGTTAATGCTCATTAGATTAGTCGCAAACCAGTCCATGGCTCTGGTTACATTATTCTCTAATGAGCTAAGTGCATCATAGTAATTAGTTGAACAAGATACAAGTACCGTGTCATCGGCGTATTGATACACATGATCATCTAATACATTGGACAGATCATTCATATAAATGTTAAAGAGCAGGGGGCTTAATACAGAGCCCTGGGGAACTCCAGAATAAATACAAGCAAAATCACTGAAACTGTTCCCCACTTTTACACACTGTCGTCTATCATGCAGAAAGTTAGGTAATATGTTCAAAAATGATCCACGAAGGCTCAGCAGAGACAGTTTTTGTAGTGAAATGTCGTAACAGACAGTGCCAAACGCCTTATAGGCGTCAAAAAGAGAGCCCATGCTACCCGATTGCGATCTAAAGTTGAATTTAGCAGATCATAAAAACCTTCTAACAGTGTTTGGGTACCTCTCCCCTGAATAAATTCGTACTGATGTGATGATAATACATTATGTTTATCTAAAAAGTGTGTTATTGTATGAGCCATGGGTTTTTCAAGTATTTGCGCTATACAGGGGATTACCGAGATAGGCCTGTAATTTTCTATATTTTCGCGCGCACCTTGCTTACGAAGTGGAACTACAATAGCGGTATTCATTTCAATTGGGATCGCGCTAGTATCCAGAATATGGTTCACAACAGAGAGTAGCACATGTTTAATAGCGTCGAAGTTCCTTTGCAGCTCGCTGACTGATATCTTGTCAAAGACAGGTGAGTTGTTCTTAAGGTTAAACATCACAGACATGAGTTCGTCAAGCGAGAGTAAAGGAAGATATGCTGAATCTAGCACACTCTTAGTTAAAGTACACGCAGACGGTCGCTGAGGTATTGATCCAAAATACTAGAAAAAACTGATTAAATTGGTTTGCCACAGTAATATCATCTGCAGAAAAATCCGATGAAAGCCTTTGTTTAAGAGCGGTAACATTGTCCTCTTTAAGACTGTTGATAAGAGACCAAGTTTTCTTAATGTCATGCCGCGCTTCTTGAAATTTTTTTCTGAAATGATTGCGTTTAGCCAGTCTAATTATTGCGTTTACCTTGTTTCAGGCGTATTTATATTTTAGGAGCAAGTCATTCCTGTTTGGCGAGCGCTTGGCCTTAGTCCACAGCAAATCTTTTTCTTTTATAGCAGCTAGGATTTCGGTGGTCATCCACTTATGGCTCAGATTGCTTTGCCTGATTTTGACAACACGTGCTGCCGCGTGCCTAAAGGAAGCAAGGAGAGCTAAGAATTCTCGGTACACATTTTCTGGTGACACCGTAAATGGAAAACTATTCCAATCAGTTTCATTGACTAGTTTGGCAGAAAGCCTTGGATCAGTTATACGAGCTTGTGTAAAAGGGTTCCGAGGTTTTGGTGAAAGGACATTCGCAGTCTGTTCCAGTGAACAGCAGACGAAGTAATGGTCAGATACCTTGACCTGTGCAATGGCAGATTTGACTTTCAGGTTATAAGCGCGAACATTTACATGATCAATGCAGGATGCAACACGGCGATGAGACAAGAATTCTTCTCGAGTTTTCGCGTAGATAGTAGTTTCAAGTCCCCATTTTGATAGCGTATCTAGATAATCAGCAACTATTCCTACTGTCGGGCGTAGCGTATATCTATGTTGATGTCACCTGCGACGCAAATACATTCATTAGTTCCTAGATGAGATAACGCAGAGTCAAGCTCGTCCAGAAAAAGACGCCTGTTGGCACTAGGCGGGCGATATACCGAGAGCAAGGTAAACGAAAATTAAGGATTAGATAAGCGGAGTGTGATAGTTTCAACATGATCGAAAGGTGAAGTTACTTCGGAGGCTGACCAAGCGTTCTTTATGAAAGTAGCTACGCCCCCACCTTTGCCGATAAGGAGAAAAAGTGAGAATGTCTGATAGCCTGATAGCCTGGTAGCGTAAAACGAGTAAGAAGTGCTGAAGATGTATTTATCTCGGTGAGAACGGTGGCACCAAGAACCAATGAAACAGAAGAAAGAATGGCTACCAAATTGTTCCACTGCTTACGAATGCTTCCAATGTTTACGTGGATAACACTGAAAGCATTGTTACATGGAAAGAGGAAAAATTCGAGAGACATTTGGAAGAGTATTAAATACCTTGAAAGAGCTACTGCCGATAACTAGACAATTCTGTCAATGTCCAATCTTCTTTTAATTCGAACGAGAGGAGCGCCATCTTCTTTCCTTGAGAAAACCCTTCCATTTTTGGTCGACACGTACTTGAAAGATTTTTCTTTTCCTTTAGTGCGAGCCAGCCAGAACAGCTCACGATTAACCCGTGTGAGATTGTCATTGAAAAAAAGCTGTGGAAAATCATCCTGAACTAGATCAGGCAGTTTTCTGCATGCTCTAAACCACTGTTCCTTAGCTTGAATAGAGCATATCTGGACGAGAATAGAGGCACAGAATTCACCCTACTGGGAAGACGGTGAATAGCCGAGAGTTAGCTTGGTTCATAATCAGAGATCTGACGTTTTTCAGCAAGGTCACCAAGGAATGATAGCAAGTTCCCTTTAGGCTTGCTGGGGAACTCGTGGATTTAGAAATTCATTCGCCTGCTATGCTGTTCCATTTCATTCATTTGTTCACTCATTTTGTCAATCAGATCCGATTGGACCTGGACGGTAGAAGACAGCGAGTCCACTTTGGCGCGTAATTCCGCGGCCTCTGTTTGATTGGAAGTGAATGTCTCCAATATCGAGTCATTCTTTTCATAGAGAAATTCGATTGAAATCTGTACTTCCTGTATCGCATTCTCAATCTTTCCAACCGCGTCCTTGAATGAAAGAAGTTCCTGTACTTTTGTGGTTAGCATTTCTACGTTCGATGCAAGGCGGTTTAAGTTTATCATTCACTGCAACTAAATGCTGCGCAAATGATTCTTTGTTCCAGGTCTGTGTAGAGTACTCCAGTGAGTTTTTTTCCGGTCGACATGTTTCGCACACCCAGGTATCGCGCTTAGCGGTACTCAGTTTTGCGTAAAAACTGTCAGTTACAGCAGCGCATCGTTTTCCAAAGTGGTAACTTTCCTGGCAAACCGAACATGTCAAAAAATTATCACTCAAAGGTTTGGAACAAGTAGCACAATCAGAAGGCATGTCTGAATCAGAACGCAATTCTCTGCAGTTAGCGGCAAACAAAAATAGGACAGAAAAGAAACGGCAGACAGCTCACCTGCCAAAAGCCATGGAAAGATTAATTCCATCAACAGAGTTTGCCGCTGACTGCGACGAGGCCGAGCGTTGGTGCTTCTTAAATAGGCATTCCGTGGCGTCTGGAGTCAAGGCTAGGCGATGTGCTGACGGGAGGGTGCCAGCCTATCACCGAGGCTTGCAAACGAAAACTTGTCGCCTAAGCAGTCCCAGCGCAGATCTAGGCCCACCGAAGCTTGCAGATGCGCAACCCGTGTCAGAGTGCAGTGTCCGATGAGTGCATGCAACACCTGCCAAAAGCCATGGAAAGATTAATTCCAGCAACAGAGTTTGCCGCTGAATGCCACTATGTTACTTTCTGCTTGTTGTCGGAATCGCGAACTTCTCACGGTAGATAATAATTAAATGTAATGTAAAGAAACAGTGTAACTAATTTTCTACAACCTAAATGTGTGATGTGCGAGCCGCAAGATAATTAAATTAGGCAGATATATCGCATCCATTTTTAGTTTCAAGGGTGTCTTCAGAGCTTAAGGAAAGGCGAAACTTTCAAAATTAGGAACCTTTCACAAAATCGCCAGTGGCACACTGGCGTTGGGTTGTTTGCTGTGAATAAAACTCCGGTTGAACATACTTGCGCCATATTCAACAATATGCGGTGAATTTTTTTAACTTTTGCTAATTTTAATTTTAGAAACAGAAGAATACGTCGGTAAGGTCTGTAGAGCTGGATTGTACCACAAAGTGGATAATTTCTACCTCACATGGGTCAATAATTTGACGAATAATAATTAAAACGAAATATTTAACTTTTTTCGCTATTATTTTAAGGGGCAAGGTTGTATTGCGAAATTAATGGCGGTCAACATCAAAGCCGAGCTGTGTTTTTAAATTTTCGTGATTGAGAATGTGGTTCGAAATATCTAACGTCAAAAATGCGCATTTGAAAGCTCGTTCAGTAGCCTTTCCCGCTACTGAAGACGCTATTTATAAACTAGCGTAGAGCGCACCTCTTAAGCATCAAATGAAGGCGCAGTTGCTTTATTTGATGGTGTAGGAGTTCTTAGCATTATTTCGGTGATGATACCATGCACAGCGACGCCAATTTATAGTTATGTATTGCGGGAAAGGCAGCTCTTCAAGCTTTCAAATGCAAATTTTTAGTTTCTATATTTTGAATCAAATATCTCATTAAGAAAATTTTAAAACAAAGCTCACATTCGATGATGACGGCCAACAATTTCGAAACATAAGCTTGGCATCTAAAATCAAAGAGAGAAAGTTACTTGTCTATTCTTGTTAAACGGAGGGTATATGCACATTGCACAGAGTGACACTGTCGAGGTAAAAACAAGCATTCATATTTGGGGCGCTTCTCAGCTTAATGTAAAGCTCGCCCATATTTGTGGTAACTGCCTCTATTCATTTATAAAAATACACTAGTTGCAACAAAGCTTGCAACCCGTGCACGTACGTCAGGCACATGAGCTCACTGAGTTGACGAAACACTACATAGGGCCAGCGTCAAAAGTACATGGAAGGAAACTTTGTCGAAAAAGACCTCTCACTTTGCACATCCCAGAGAATGAAGTTTTAGCAAGCAGCACTGTACGTTGCTGCAGCGAAGGTCGTAGATTTTCCATAGAAAATTACTTGAGCGCAGGAGCCAGCTTGCATAAGCACCAATATTTTGGTTCCCGACATAAACTTCCCTACCTCTTGCGAACGGTGTCGCGTAGCGGCTTTAGAGTTTCGAGCGAAATAAGGTAATCAGGTCTGTCGATTCGCTCAGAAAGCAAAAAAAAAAATCCTGTTTGCAATAGTTCCTAGGTATGACAGGTTATTCAAGACGAACACTTGTTGGCAGTGTATTAATGTGCAGAGAAAAGGATGAAGATTTCTGTTCTATTGGAAGCAAAGTTCTGGTGCTAGTTAGAGTGAAATTCTACCGAATAAGTGGTAGCACAAAGAAGTTGATCATTTTCCACTCAATATGATTTGTTTTATTTCTCGAGAACTGATTAAAAAACATTTTATGGGGTCCTGAATTAAAATACCAGCGCACGAAGAACATCAAAAACATGGTATAATTGTTTTGTGCTTTTACATACGGCAAAATTCAATTACCGGACTCCTTGACGGAGTACATTGCAGCGTTATACCGGCATAACATGAAGCCGCGCTTATCATGCCAAAATAAAATGCAAAACATAAATATGTACTCCGACACCTTAAGCCCATGTACCATTAGCGGCACTGAAACTCTTTCGGACGAGCATAGTAGAAAGCCAGTGCTTTAGAATTTATCAGTGCTATGTTCTCACATTCTTCAGTTGCAGAGGTTCCTCTTTTTAGCGCAGCTCTACCATGAGCGAGACACTGATTAAAGGTTACATGAAAAATATGTCGTCAATCTTTTCCTGCAGTCCACCTATGAAAGTTATCCACGGGCACTTTCTATTTTTGCGTACTTCATCAATGGCGCAATGGGCTCGAATACATTTGCTGGCGCCTCGATAGGCACATACTCAACATTCTAGTAGGATATGCACTTGCATAAAAATGCAGACGTGCAGGCTTCCACGAACCTGTTCGATTTTCTTGTAGCCGTTCATCGTCCGGGGAAAGAAAGAAGGATGAAATATCACTTCCCCCTCCCCCCACCCCACACCTTCATTCTTCCAATCCGTGGGAGCGCCCGGAAAAGAAGCTGACGAGATGGAGTTAAAAAAAAAGGAACAACGAACTTGCTCGGTACATACATTCGACAACCAGCTCGGCCGCGCTTCGTCGAACGCTGAAGAGCAATGACTGCATTATATCATGCGGGAAAGCATTTCTAACTTGATGAACGTTGATCGAAGTCGCTCGAGGGGAATCGGAGAAACCGGATAGCTGCCTAGGCAAATTCAGCGTTCCGCGTTGCAGCGACGGTGACGTGACGTATAGGCGGTAATCTGTTAATGTTAGACAGCGAACCTCAGAACGGCACTCAAGAACAAGTGGTGCAAGTACTGCCAAAGCGAAGCAAGTCGAATTTGTCGTGCTTGAATGTAAAGATATCTGCAATAGTGCCTGGACTTGGAAGCACCATCACTAATATGACCAAAGGTGCAACTCTTCTATGCCCAGTGGACAAAAAGCAGTAGCAGCTGCAGTGAAAGAAACACTGTTCGAGAAAAGATAGTGGAATGAATGTAGTCAGTGCTCCCGTAGCATAACTATTCTTTGCATTTCTTTTCGTTTCTATTCTCGTCACCGACCACCTATTCATGGACACTATACCGGCAATACTGGTGTGATGGTGCATAAGGAAACATGAAGAAATGAGTAAAGGCGAGCAGTTCGTGAATAATGATAAATTTTGTGCCTATACTCAACCTCAAAACTTCTTGACATGGAGCGGAACTTGCAGTGGGCGTGAGCTAATCAAAAAGCTGGTTCTAAAAGCTACTTCACTCAAGCTGCTCCACCTTTCCGTGGTTAAATGGCTGCATGGTGTCATATATGAAAGCAAATAACGATCATTGAAGCCATAGACGAGAGCCTACAAAAATCACTGTTCTGAACAGGTAGTTTCGAGTATTAATTGGAACTTCGATTTGCTGATGGGGGATAAAATTTTGTTTTAAAGCCAGTTAACTGTAAAAAAAATGTGTCATACAAGTTTATGTAGGTGCCGTCATCAGCTTTCGCTGTTATTGTGAAAACACCCTTTGAACGTTGGTTTATTACGTGGATAACACTAATTTGGTGAAATCCCGGAGCATTCCTTTTGTAATTTGTTTGCAATATCTGAACGCATTCGGAGCTATTTTCGTCAACATAAGGCTACAACTTTTTTCATATGTACTTTGATCAAGGGCAGTGCTGCGATAGTTTTGCACAAGCTACCGCTGACGTTAGCCAGTTAGCAACTTCGTTCTGGGAGCTGCTCACGCTGTTGTGCTCGCGCTTCCTTCCTGCTATTGAGTTCGGCGAATTTGGGCATGGGGAGGATTCCCTGAAAATCATCACGAAGGTGAATGAACCCTCTGGGGGAGACGTGGCTGCAGGAATGCCGGAAGCAGCGACGATAATAGCGTTCATACATGTTCGAACAGGAATACCGGAAGCAGCGACGACCATAGCATCCCCACGTATTCGTTCCGGTCATCAGGCGACGAAGTACAGGATCAGCGTTGCCCTCTTCAGTCACGCTGGGATTGAACAATTGCTCGAGTGCCGCGCCTTCGACAGAGGTTCCGCGTTCCGGTCATCAGTACAAGATCTTTCAACCCCTGCTGGGAGAGTCTGCATTCCTGTGTCACGCAGGCACCTTCCGGGTCCACATGGGCGCGGTCCGGACGCACGTGTGCGCCCGCCTGGAGGCCGCGGGGACGACAACGTGACCAGGTCCTGTTCCCTTTCCCTCGACCGCGCTGCGAAGAAACATCAGGACCGCCCTGCCGTGGGTGGTACCATCAGTGCCATCGTGTGATTGGACATCATTCTTCGAACTGTATTCCCCAGCTAGGGATCTGGGGAATACGAAGAGTATTTAAGGAGCTGCTGCAGTTTGATGCCACAGAGAGCCCCGTTCGTGAGAGGTATCAGAGACCTTCGACTCCTAAGAAGCTCTCTTTACTGAGAAGCATTCTCTGTTGCCCGTACTTGTACATACTGTAAAGAGTCCTTGTATAAATTCTTCCAAGTTTTCTTCCTCCGATCGTCCTCGTCTCTTATCCGGCCCAGTCACGCTACCTGAATCCCAACAACTGATTGCAGCGGTGGGATGCTGCTACCTGAAACCCAACAACGTATAGGAATGATTTTTTCGGATTAGTAAAAAACACTTCCTTCGTGGTCAGTTCTAATGCTTAGTTGAAAGGAGCGTCTTGCAGTGATAAGCCTTCTTGCTCATTTGCCAAAACTGAGTGTGTTGTCAGCTGCAGTTTCTTGCTAGACTGCGTCAAAAGAACGCCAGGAATCTTCACACAATAATGAAAAATAAGAGTTCGCTTCCCATTGTAGCAGCTGTATTGTAGCTGGAGCGCCAGTATGCAAAACTAACTGCTGGCCCAGGCGCAGCCCTATAGGGAATCTTGAATATGTCCCTTCGTGAGCTTTTGAGTCGCCTATTGGACATTATTGTGGCTGGGCCCTCTAGCGCGCTTTGAATACCATATTGTAGAACAAGGTGGCAAAAAAGACCCATTTTTGGGATGAATATCGCACGACCTACTGCAATCTGGCATGTTTTGTGAACTGAATTTTTCTTTAAAGAAGTCTTAAAGATGAATGCGGCACTAAAGATGAGATAAAGAATCGGTGACACTCTAAATGGTACGTGAGATAATCCTGGGAGATACCTTCAAGACCCGTTCTTTTAGTGGTGTCGGTCGCACTTTCATAGGTGACGCCAGTCGACCTCTCTGAATCCATCTGGGCCAGCTACTTAG
>JARKHS020000746.1:0-25906 GCA_030143305.2 Amblyomma americanum | reverse complement strand
ATACATGGCACGTACCCACATGGGGGTATTGGCCAAGATGTAGTGGCATAAACAAGGAAATTTCCTTAGGAGATTACTACAAAATTGTAGCACCATGCGTGAATGCTCTCGTAGCTTCTTTTTCGTTATCCGCTCCATCGCGCGTTGAAAGCGGCTCACAGCACTTGCCCATTTGGCCTTCTTGCTTTGGAAAGCAAAAAGCGTCGGAACGAAATCTGGGTGCCACGGTGACATTAGAGGCCTTCCTGCCCATCAATAAAACATTTCGTGATGGACTGCACACGCATTTAACCACAGTACCTCGTCCGCACCTGTCACAAAGTGATTCCCTCACAGTCTTGACGGTGCCCAATGGCGGCCACGATCGTCGAGCCGGCGAACGGCTTTTATCCACGCTTCGCGTCGAAGGCGGTCCCGGGAAGCGTTCGGAAAGCGAAAAAATCCGAGTTTGCTTCTCTTTACATATTGGGCAATGCAGCTGTATGCAACACATGTCGTAGGCATTGCCAAATGCGTCGCACTGAACGCCCGACGGCTGCCGCAACGCACCCCGCGTAGGAAGTCGGTTTGTTTACACTTCCACGGCCGGTCTCGAGTGGCGCGCGACCCTTCCAATATGTTTCGCGACACCGCCGCCAGGGGATGGGCGCATGCGCAGTCGCGTCGTGAAAAAGGCGGATTGCTCTGCTGGCTGTATCCCCGGCACATAATTCGAATAATCAGTAGTGGGACTAATTCGTGTGTGATTAAAGAGCTGTTTTACATACAGACTTCAACGGAGCCTGAACAAAGCAAGTTGCGCGGTTCGAATTACTCAAAAATTTATTCAAGCAAGCTTTTCATGGGAGTACTACAATTTAACGATTTTCAGTTGCCTTCCCGATACCTCCTTCCACCCTACGTAATGGAAAGAGGCTCTGTGGGCATACAGTACGAGATCACTGGGACTTCCAAGTAGCTGATAAAACGTCCAAATTATCCAGAGGTCTAATTATTGACTGGCCCACAAAAGAGAGCCAAATACTGTTCATATTACTGCAAACATGTTTGGTGAAAAACTGGGTGACAGTCATAAGAATTCAGGTGATAAGAGCCCTGACAGAGGAGCATCCCCCCTCCCAATTTTTAACCCAGAGAATGCGTTATGAATTACCTCTGTCTGAGAGGAAGTTATGCTTTCGAAATCTTGTTCACTGTCACAGCACTACCACCCAACATTTTTGGTAACTTTGCAGAACGTGCCTCCAAGTGCCAACTGGCACACAACCGAGAATACACAGAACGCCTTCGATCTGCCCAAGCCACACATTAAACGGCATTGGCTTCCCCTGATTCAACTCTCGATTGCAGACAAAACTTGAATAAATGGCATTCAACCTTGCTATGCACTCCTTCAACTCCCAGACCTTGCACCCTCCTTCAGGGCAAGTGTTACAGCGATGGCTCAACTACACACATGTGCTTCCTCCAATCCCACATCCCATATGACGTGGGATCATACGTCTCCCATGTCCCATATAATGTTGCTCAAATGTTTAATATGACAGAGTCATCACTCTTCCCTTCATACCCTGAAAGAAGGCATTTTTTTTTTGTCACACAGAACCATGCAACCAGCCAGACTGGCAACAAAATGAGGCTCGCTCAATGAAAGCAGCGTTGCATTTGCCCATCTGATAAGGATATTTGGACACACACTGCACACAGACATGCCCAGTAAGGGGAAGGGAACACTCACCATCCATCATGGAAGTCTCATCTGTGTCTGCAAGGTCATCCAGACCTGAAAAACAAGAAAAGATTGGTTACAATGAGGTCAACTATAACTCCACCTCAATACTTCCTTGAAGCACTACCAGAGCTACGCTGAATGCACAGACAATGTTCCGACGCTGCAGAATGTAGTGCCAGTATAAAATAGGCATATGGGTACATGGGATGGTGTGCTTTAAAATGCGCATGCACCAAACATTATTTTATATCAGGCCTTAACATACGCTCGCATTACATGTGCAATTTCCCAAGTGTAGCATGTGCGACTCTTGCATAAGTTCAAACATTGTTTCCAAAATGGTGGCCCCATTCAAAGCAGAACCCGTCGCCTCGGATTGAATTTGTCGTTGTTACTGCCGCTTTCAGTACATTCATTGGCCGTAAATGGGCCACTGGGCTCTCGCTTTGTCTTACCTCGCCTATAACAAAACATATGAACAATAAATTCACTTTATTTTTTTATTTAGAGTGAAGATTCTGCGTTGGTTTCTTGAAAAAATGGTTCCTTTTCTAACGACCAAAAAACCCAGAACAGCAAACAAGACTTTTCCAGGCATAAACAAATTAGCACGAGTACATTTTTAGCGTTTCCATATGCAAGTTTTGTCTTCAGATAAAATTAACTTTAAGCACCACGAATGTTTTCTGTAAGTCTGCAATATTTGGTTCAGAGCGATCTTAATCTAAAAATGTAATAAAAAATCTAATGAAGAAAGAGAGTAACGTACGGTATCATTGGAGAATATGGAGCAATATAACCGATATGTCAAGACAAGCATATTCCAAGTAAATAAGAGTTTTAATGTACTGCATCCAGGCTTGACTCCAGAGCAAGCGACAGCAACACTGCTAGTGGTATAGACGGCAGGAACAGCCATGCACTTCGATGTCATCAGAAGCCACACAGCAGACATGTTTTCTGGCAGTGAGTTAGAAAACCCTGCTTCAAAAAATAAAATTCCTAGCCCAAGACTCGTTCACCACTGCCAGTATAATCTCGCCCTCTAGGAAATATTAAGCAAGGGTATACGCACTGCACACGTGCACACAGCCGTGAACGCCAGTGCCGTGGACCGAAGAGAAGCTCGGCTGCCTGTCACAAAATGCATTATCGAGGTGCAGCAGGCCGGCAGGCCGACCCTCATCCGAATAGTGCCGGTCACTGTCCAGGCACACTTCAACCAGCAGCACGCAGCGATCTGCAGTGCCCACAGCCACGCACCCGCCTCTCAGGCTCCCCAGGCCCTCGCTGCTCACTAGAGCAAGGTGGGTGGCCTGCGTTCAGAGAAACGGCAGTTATTTCTTATCACTCAAGCGCTTGCCAGCTGGTAGCTATGCAAAACAAACATCATCTAATTTCATCACTGGCACACACTTATTATGGCCACCCCAAGGGAGTAGAAATACACACTCGATCCTGGATATATCGAACTCGAAGTGGGTTGCAAAACAGTTCCATAGATAGGTAATTTACAAAATACGGCAATATATAAGCTTATAAGTGCCCTAGACACAAGAACACAGTGCACCCATGGCAGCGGTGTGCTCCCTTAAGTGATCTACCAACTGCTGGCCTAGCCTGCTTCACATTGAAGCCACGGTGGCCGATGCTTTGCAGCTAGCCACCGCCTATCATAAGAGGTCTAATACTGTTACCAGAACATTATGAACTAGGGGTGTGTAAATATTTGAAACTTTGAATAATTTACGAATAGTATATGCTATTCGATACGCATAGCGTTTTCACTATATTCAAACTTCCTATACCATCCAGAAGTTATGAATTTCCTGTTCACCTGAACTCACGGTGAAACATCACGTTTCGAGACGATAGTTATCTTGCCCTTGGCACGAGTCTGCAATAGAATCGACCGCCAGCATGTGGCAAAAGCCCTTGTGTGGTAATGCTATGCTTTGCATAAGATCAACGTGCTGACAGTCGTCAAGGACCACCGCAGTGCACTCGCAGGTCAGAAAATGAAGTTAGCACCACGTGGCCACCGAAAGTTGCCTTGAACTTCACTGGCAGCGATCCTCTCATTTTAAACTCACTACGATAAAAAACACTGCGTACATTCAAGCAGCCCTGCTTGTTGGGGATAGCAGAAAGGGCGAAGTCGCGGCTCACGTGGGCTGCTGCAGTTGTTTCGTGGTAACAGCGTAATCATTCACAGTTTTCATTTGAACCTACAAACTTCATCTTAGGACACAGAGGAAAAGAAAAAAGCGTACGATAGAAATATCTGAACCAAAGCACACACAAAATTGCACCGCCCCACAGGGCGGCTCGCACTTGGGGCATCGGTATAATTTAGTTTTAGCACCTTTGGTTCATGACAACCTCTCAACCCATCACGGAGCTGGCAGTAAGCCGATACCAATATGTGAGAGCTAAGCCGGTTACATATCATGAATGCTACGTCTGGAGTGGCTTTCCCCAACCAGCGCTTAGTCTTCAGTCATTGCAGGGGAGCAAGGAAGGGATGCAGACCGGACTGCTGCTTTCGTGTATATTTTGCATGCAGTCTTGTTGTATTCTGCCAGCAGAGCCCTGCACCTTACCCTCCGATAATCGACCACTGCCACCAGCAAGCAGGTATCTGGCCTCCTTACACCGTATCGTAACATCGCTCACTAAGCTCCTTTGTCATGAGAGCATTAAGTCACACGATGACATTAGACATTCTTTCACTGAATGCAGTTGTTGTCCAAACAACTGTAAACAAGTTATCAGTGAACAAAACAAAGGTTATCACTTTTACAGCCAAACCCTGCTACAATGAACACCGCGAGAGCAAAATTTCCGCCAGAACGAAGTATTTCTGATTCCCCATCAGTAAACCACACAAGGCAACACAATTATTTCCCACTACGACGAAAAATCTTCAGAGTGGGGTTCTGCTTCAACGAAAATTTTCCAAATAAGCGGTCAATTTTTTTGCCCCACATCCACATATGACTGCATATCTCAAGAGGCTTCACCAAAAACAGCTGCCGAAGACAGTTTGCACTTTAAATAGCACAGCTGGCCTTCCTATAGAATCAGGATTAATTTCCAAACATGTACGCGCAAGTATGCGATGCTGCGCACGATTGTTTGCGACAGTTTTGCCGACAGGTCAGACAGCTTAGAACCGTGACAGGCAAGACCCCTCTGCAAAGGCGCCGCAGATCTACTTACCGGTGCTGGCAGCTGAATGGCACGCACAATGTTGCCATCGAACGGCTGGCAGACACACAGCAAGGACCCCCTCGAGCCCCCTTGGAGTGCCACCACGAGGTAGACGGTGTGGCCACGCACAATTTCCACGAAGGGCCCTGCCAATGGCTGCTCCTGCTGTCGGCCGAAATACAACTCGGAGTAAAGTTGGCCGGTAGCCGCCTGGTAGCCCCGAATCCATGAGCCCCCACACAGCGTCACCCTTGTGCCACCTGCGCTTGCCGCAAACATAGGTGAGGAGACAGGCCTACATAATGCCAATACACATACTAAACTGATTTTTAGTGCCCTCATATGCTTACCAACACCAACCAAGAGTCATGTCACAGTACGTACAATCTTGTGCCGTTACCTAGCAATCCTTGTTACTATCCGAACTTACCTGGGTAAGTTTGGGTAAGTTCGGAGGAGCATCGCAACAGCTGCGCCAGAGGTTGCTCGGGAAGAGCAACATTGGACGCACAATCCTAACCAGTGGCTGTGATAGAAACAGCCACCTGCCAATGCAGAGGCGCATCACTTAACCGCTGCGCCGCTGTGCTGCTGGTGGTACGAGGACTCGCCACCATCTATGATTGTTAAGGGCACAGGGTAAGGTAAAATTAGAAAAAAAATCGTTTTTTTTTTCTTTTGGAATTTTAGAAGTTCAATTCTTTCTACACATGTTCCATGATCGCACTTTCCTCAGAAAGCCATATTTACGGCTGAAAAACGCTTTTTCCGAAACCAAGTAGTGAGCGGCCACGCCCCCTTTCAGGATTAACGTCAATTTTTTCAACCAAAAAGTCCACCACCTGATTTCAAAACTTGTCTAAAATCAACTACATATAAAAAATTGTCTGGCAACTATTGTACAGCTCCTCTTTTTTAGCCAAGACAATCCTGAGACGCTTTGCACGTTTTTTCCACGTTTCTGCAACCTTCATGCAACTGCGTCCGAGTGCTATCCCTTTCGATCAGTATTGTAAATTGTGCCGGTGTTGGTTGCTGCTGATAAGTTGAAATGTAGGAAACCTGGATGAAATGCGAAAGGCCGTTTGGGCAACCTTCTTCCACTTATCGGCCACAGACGATGACCCATGCCATGGACTTTGCCCAAAGGGACCTGATACGTGGTGTGCCTTCAACAGAAGTCAGTCAGAGGGCAAGCCATTTTTCCACAAGGAGAGTTTGCCTGCATCTGTCTTGGAGGCTATCAAACCCATTTATAGGGAGCTATCGAAGGCTGAGCTCCTAGAGAAGTGCCTGCATGGGCGAACTCAAAATGCAAATGAGTCGTTCAACCATGTTGTTTGGGAACGCGCGCCAAAGAATGTGTTTGTTAGGCTTCGGACCCTACGGATGGCAACACTGGATGCTGTTCTTTCATTTAATGATGGTAGCATCGCACGGGCCAACGTTTTGAAGGCGTGTGGATTGAACCCAGGGAGCAACACCATCAAGTGGCTGAGGGAAGCTGACCATAAGCGCATGTACTTTGCGGACCGAGCAACACGACAGCTTACAAAAGAGGCCCGACAGTCAAAACAACAAGCCGAAAAGCGAGAAAAAATGACGGCGACAGTGACTACGAAGCAGGGGGCTATTAAACCAATTACTATGGAGGCGTTTCTGCGAATAAAAAATGGTTTTTCACATCTTTTTTCTCTTTACGCTCTATTATCTCAAAACAGTGTTCTTTCTTACAAAGGTACCATTATTTCCAATGCTTTTCAAGACAGACGGCTGATTTTTTTTTGCAATCATCTACATAAGTGTTGCCAACTACTGAACTAGAATTAAGCAATTTCATTGAGCAGTTATTCTGTTATGAATTTTGAAATGCGCAAAGAAAGGCCAGATTTGTGTACTACCGGAAAAAATTTTATTAAAAATCGAATTTTCAACACATTTCAAATATTCTAGTTCAGTAAAAAGAGCACAAAATTTGGCAAACAATGATATATGTATTATTAGGCTACTGTTATTAGTTAGTGAGAAACATGTACCTCAACATGGCCTAAAATGCATGGGAAGTATAGGGCTTACCCTGTGCCCTTAAGCAGAGAATGACCAATTCTGCATATATGGGCATGGGCATTAACCCACTATAGATATCGCGTCATACCCTCAAGGCAGAGCTTAAGTGCCCCCTCAAATTGAAGAATGAAAACCTGCTTTCACCCGTGTACTCAGTTTATAACAGTTCACTGAACATGTACTATGGCTTCCAATTTGCTTTGGACATACAATCATGTCCCATCCACTCCCTTCAAAGCTTCTCAATAAAAAAAGTGCTCCGACGCTGCACACATAACGAATCGACCCCTACAGACACATTGCAAAAGACTCGCCTTTGCGACAAGCATAAGTTTACAGAAGAATGACATTAGAGGCTTTTTACATGGATTCTTTCCTGCTCTTTTTGACCTTCACCAGGTTACTCTTGGTCGTGCAACAAAGTAAGCGAGGTTAGCAAGCTCATTCAAACGTCCGCACTGATGGCATAAGCCCTATATTCTAAAGGTAAGTTCTACAACCCTCATTCCTAAAATGAAAAAAAAAATAATAATAATAAAAGCTGCTCTCACATGGGCCGATGCATCCTGTGAAAGTATGCTCCAGCTGCCCTGGCAATGTGCTGTCAACGATGGCCGGCCAGAGGGGCACCAGCTCCGAGACCCTCTCGGGGGGCACCAATGACAACGGCATGTTGCTGAAAAAGAGGACATGCATGAGGGTGCGTAAGGGTGCAAAACCACCAAGTTCTGAAACAAATACGCTAAAAAGGCCTGGTTTCATGCGTAGGTCACACAGTCTCCACTCTGGGCTGCCCATGCACTGACGCAAAGCCACCCAGCATGCAAATTGCCAGTGGGAATGAATGTCGCAGACTCCCCTTTTTCAACGTGCTCAACTGCTTTCACCAGCCTTTTACGAAATCGCAGTACTAAATTAATAATAAACAAACAACCTCATGTGGGCACGAAACGTGACGTATTAACTGCGTCACACTGTGCAGTAAAACTACAATTTAAACACTAGAAAGTTATACCCAGTGTATAGGACACACCTACCCCCCCCCCCCCCCCTACCCTCTTTCCCGTTAAGACGACGCGCGCAGAGCAAAAGCTCAGACACATTAACGTCTTGGGCTTTTATCGAGCTCTTGGCACTGAGGAAGGAACGGCTGTGTCGGAGAAAAATCCAGTCTCTGCTTATCCCCTTACGACGGCCTCTCGGAAGCGATACCACTGTTGATGCTTCAGACTGTCGCAGGACTACTTTCGCATTCGGTACTTCTTAGTGGGGCCAGTAAAGTCTGAAGACGCTCAAATGTAAATCGCTCGCACGCTCCTACCGCGCTGTGCAAACCGAGTCCTCCCAGCACAACTAGTTATTATATTTCGGACAAAACAAAAGCGAAAGTCGACCTAGCCCTGTATACCGGAACAAATGATTCAAGCCAGTTTAACTCATTGGAGTGGAAATTCGTTCGTGAAGACTTCGGCATCGCAAATACCCGAGCGTCCGGCAAAACACCGAGTGGCCTCGAAAACGTTATTGTAGTGTTTACAAGAACTAAACCACACATCCCGACTCCCCCAGAGCAACAATCGCATCGCCCTGGCATGCAAAGCCGGGAGAACACCAAGCGAAGCTAGTAAGCCGCGACTGCAGGTGGGAAATCGCCGAGGCGGAGGCAGCAGCTTGGAAGACGCACTGCGCCGGCGTTCAGGCGCGCCAGAATTCAAGACGCGCTACCGGGTTGGGGTTTAACGGTCAACTTTATCGAAGCTTTTATTGTCACGTCTAGCAACGCGCACTATACTGTTTTCAGCGATTAAAATGGGCAGGATATGCACGTAAGGCTTTCAAGGCGGTATGTGGTAGAAACAAAACGCGCTACCGGCGAACGCCGGCATGGCCATCAGCGGAGACGGGCTGCCCACATATTTGATGTCCACTCATACGAGCCAAGAACACATGGATAGAAATCCTGCACTCCACAAACCACGCGCATACGAGTTGCTCCGTATAACAAGCTTCCACGTGTTATTCGCACATTTGAACAGACGCGACAGAACGCTCTGCAAGGAAGGAGTCCGCCAACGAGAACCGCGGGATAACCGCCGTTTTCCTCCCTCTTCTCAAACACGATGATTTCGATTCCAGTGTCTTACCTTTGCTTGTGCCGTCTATCCAAAAGCTGTCGCGTAGTTTTGTAACGACGCTAACGCGAACGCGAACATCATTACCTCAAGACCACATTTCAACCTTCGTGACTAGAGAGCCGCCATTTTGCATTATCTTCAGCGTTGTCACGTGCTGAAGTGTGTTGCTGATGATAGCTGCTAAGCTTTCGTTACATTATTATTGCTTCGTAAGACAACCGCGTAATGGCTGTAAACATGGTAAACATGACGGCAAAGAATGACATTGAGCATGGAGGAAGAACATGTTATTTCTTTTCTGCATGGCATTGAGTGAGCATCCACTTATGTCCTATCACCCACACCGATTTTCACCTGCCAAATAACCGAACCAAATTAGTAAACTATTTTCCAAAGTAATATATAGCGAAATAAGTTTAGTTTATTTGTAAAAATGTTGTTTACTTTGCTGGCTACGCTTCAACGTTACATGGTACGCCATAATAATATTATGCCTTTGGTGGCGTCCTCTAAACAATTTAAACCACAAAACAAGTAACGCGCGGTGGTAGCAGAGAGGAGGAGAAAGAAAGAGGAGTTGAAGAAAGAAGAATTAGAGGAGAGGAAGGAGCCCTGACTTTCCATCATGCTTTCCTTCTTCCACGAGAGGAGCCATGAAGAAAAAGCCCGCGAGAAAGAAAAGAGAGAGAGAGAGAAAAAAAAAGAAAGGCAGTGGAGAGGAGAACGGCTGCCGCAGGATGCGCGACGTTTCGGATATTTGGGAGATGACCCCCCGACGCAAAAATGACGTTACCGAAACCCGGTAGGCCGGACTCCGTTTGAAAATCCAGACGCCCGACCGTGCAACGCCGAGTTCTCGGGCCGAGGTGCTGGTAGTAAGCGCGTTGGGGGCCAGTAGCACAGAAGAGACGCGGCGACGCGAAACTGACGTTCGTTTCTTCGTTGAGGTGATCGCGAGGGTGTGCGCTGCATTGCTGAATTTCTACCTTTCATTTTCCCCTGCGAGTGTCTTCGCCTCCCGGTTCCCTCGCCGAGAAACTTGGATCTTCGTCCCATCCTCCGGACAAGTAAGATTCCCCGGTTTCTTCTCATTTGTTTCTCGAGCGTTGTGCCCCATGTGGACTGAGGTGATCTAGCGCAGCGGTTGACAAAGGGGAACATTACGACCGGCGCGTCTTGCAGTGCGGCGCCACTTTCTCCGCAGTGAAAGATGCGAGGAGGGTTCGCTCCGCAGAAATCGCCATGGTACCGAGCGCTGCTCGGCACACCGCTGGGCAGTGATGGCACATGTCTAAGCACTTCGCGGCCCTGATATTGGAACTGTTTGTATATGTGGTTCTCCGCC
This sequence comes from Amblyomma americanum, assembly GCA_030143305.2. NCBI lineage: Eukaryota > Metazoa > Arthropoda > Arachnida > Ixodida > Ixodidae > Amblyomma > Amblyomma americanum. Next base: position 15,414 of record JARKHS020000746.1, on the reverse strand, counting down.
GGTTTGGGGAAACAATGTTCTCATGTGGGCATGCGTTTAGGCTTCCTTGTTGCGAAGGCAGCGTTGTTCGCCCGTTTCTTCAGCCATTGGTCCTTTCGGTCACGTTCTTTGTCATTGCTGTTGGAAGGCGGTTCTGGCATCGCCTAAGTGCAGCTTATCGCCAGTGGTCCTCCTCATTCCGTGCCTTAAACATGATAGTAACAGTCTATGCGCTGACAAAGAACTTAGTATAAATTTTGGCACGTGCGTTTCAGCGCATGCCACCCATGCTCCAAACTCAGTGTATGTTAGAATTTGTGTGTTTTTTGCTTTTTTTGTGTGTGTGCGACGGTGGGGCGAAGTGCGAGCTAAAAAGGCGTGCCGCGCCTTTCTCGCCAAGACGTCTCACATAGCGGGTCGTTGGGGGAAAGAACCGTTACTGGCGTGTCAGTGAACTGCGCATCGTAGGGAACTGGTTTTTCGACGCGTAGTTTGTGAGCTTGGTTCTCGAAGGAACTGCTAAGGACCTAGTGCGCGATGTAGCGTAAGCAGTGCGCTTTTCGTGTACAGCCCGAATTTCCAGCGCGAAGTGTTTGTTATATATGATTCTAGTACGCGTTCATGTCATATTGCCGTTTGGCGTGTGCATGTAAGACTGCTGTTGCTTTAAGTGCAAGCAGATTTGTCCGGTCGACACTTGCTGGGCGCTTGAAAAAGAAGCACCTGCATTTGCTTTCAAAGCCTGCCAAAGAAAGAGGAGGAAAATGCAGGAAATGATAGGAGCACGGCGCACTGTTAAACACCTGAGAGTCACTCGGTTCACGAAGCGTTCGGGGCGCTGTACAGGCGACGGCGAGAGAATTCTGGGCCCCAAAACGGTGCCCACGGTCGGACCCCCGACTTTTTGTTATTGTCCCCTCATCCTGGGTTACCCGGCGGAGGCGCGCTTGTTGTGGTGGGGGCGGCAGCGGCTGCTTGGGTTGGGAGGGTGGCCGATAAAAGGAGGGAGAGGATGGCGGCGGCTAGAAAGATGGGAGCGCGTACAAAAAGAGGAAGACTGCGGCGTGAGGGACACGGGAGGGAGAAGTCTGTGTGCCTACTGGCTGAAACTGTGCCGCTCCCATTGGAGCTGGTGTCGTGTCGTTTTCACGGGGGTTTGAGGCAAAAATACTGGAGCAAACAGAGTAAAGTAACCGTGTTGTAGTAGAGCCTGCTCTGTAAAGCAAACACATTGCGTCCGAAGGTTTTGGTGTAGCCGCCGCGGTGGCTGAGTGGTTACGGCGCTCGGCTGCTGGCCCGAAAGACGCGGGTTCGATCCCGGCCGCGGCGGTCGAATTTCGATGGAGGCGAAATTACTGTGCGATGTCAGTGCACGTTAAAGAACCCCAGGTGGTCGAAATTTCCGGAGCCCTTCACTACGGCTTCCCTCATAGCCTGAGTCGCTTTGGGACGATAAATGCTATAAACCAAACCAAAGGCGCCTGTGTGTGTGCAGGGAGTCTAGTGGTAGTGCAAGCATGCTAAGCCATATTTTGTTAGTGGCAATTTCATCTGCCTTTCAAGGCTGTCTGCTCAGAATTCGATTGGCAAGCCTTGTAATTTTGTTTTCTTGTTGCCTGTGGGGATGCTGCTTCATAGTGAACACTCGGAACCATCCGCACAACTGGATGTTGTGGTTACCTTGTCATCAGTATTACAGCTAACGTACACAACTCCATTTGTTGTGTCCATGCTGATCCTATGAAATGGAGGTTGCTTCCCCTGCACGTTAAAGGGCAACTGAAGAGATTTCAGAATTCGCTGAGTTTAAAAGGGCCGAATGAGGGAAACATGCAGGTAAGCCCTGTGAAATTGTTTTGCCCTAGCGTTTGAAATGGCAATGTAATCGTCGAATAATGCGGCGTCAGCGTTGAGGCTTCTCTGCAGTGCACAGCGACGAGCAGAGCCCCTATTAATGACGTCGCATACGACAGCACTGCGTTTCCAGCGAATAAACAGTTGATTCATGGAAAAAAAACCGACGTCATTGAAGGTGAATCACAAAGCATTGTTTCGCGGTATCGGACGACGCACAGCAGCATGCACGCGAAGGCAGCGGACGTCTGAAGTTTCGGCAGTAATGACATCACAGTGAGTTTCCTTGCATTTCCCTAACACAGTAAGGGGAAGCTTGAACATCGTAGCGGTATTAATTGATGATTATGCCACCATTTTAAATGCTAGTGCAAAAATACTTTGTATGCTTTACCTAGAAGCTCCGTAGATTCCAATTCTTGAATAACCTCGAATTCTCAGAAAACCATTTCAGCTTCCCTTTGAGAGTACATAGCAGAGGCTGAACATAGAAAGGGATGCTGCAGCGGTGCCCTTTGAGCATCCATCTTGTATTCAGGAGGTGCGAGGTTAAATCCCCAGTGTCGCTGCGTACCGACCGGTTTACCAATGGGGGGTGTTAGCCTGATGCTCGGCTTCTTCCCTGGCCTGACCTGCCCGGGTGCTTGGCTTCTGTGGGCTGAAATGCACGGCAAACGGGTCTTTGACTTGACCCATGCAGGCCAAGCATGTTAGCCATGGAAATCTGTGGCCAAGCCACCTTTGCACCAATAAAATGAAATTGTCTTCATCTGCTAGAAAGGAGAATGGATGTCATCTAGTGATGTCCTCTACCAGCAGCCTGTTTCCACGTGATCTTTAACAAATTTCCCATCTCTTAAATCTTTGCAAGTTGTTTTCATTTACTTGTCAACTTTCTGTTGGAACGAGCGAAGAGTCGGGAAGGATAAGTGCACTAGAATTCCAGAAAGTTCTTGAAACATAGGAACACATAATGTGGCAGGGAAAGAGAGTGAAAAAAACGTTTAATGGGGCGTAGAATGTTAGGATGGGCCCTCATTCCAGAAGCCCATTGGCTTTTGCCGCCACTCTTCCCGGTTCACCAGCGAAAGCTGGTTGTCCAAATGTGAGCTGGACAGCGCTGCCTCCCTGTCCTCAGTTGTTGGGTTATTGATTCTTGGTATACCTGGATTTTTCTGGCATGCCCATATGATATGGTTTAAATTAACCACATCACCACAGAAAGCACAGTGTGGATTGTTCGAATTCGGTAACATAGCGGAATTTGACAGGATTTATATAAGTATTCGATTGCAATTTCCTTAAAATGACCCCTTATGGGTCCCTGCTTAGATTTTTGTGCGGTTCAGTTCGGCATATACTTTCCTCATTAATCTCATATGTTGTAGTAAATCCCTGTAGCTTAATAGTGGTTCAGAATAATTATGTTCCTGCAAATGTTGGGGGACCTGGGGTCCGCTGCATGGGCCGCTGCATGAGCGTGGGCCGCCGCATGAGCGCCTTCGTTTCCAACATCATAGTAGTTTCCTGGAGTCCATATGACTGGATTTAAAGTCTGTATCTTTAGCTCTGAGCATTCTGTTTGCGTGTTTGCCAATCCTTCCTCTTGCATTGTAACGACATGCAGTCTAGGAGTCCGTAATTACACACGCGACATTCTTGGAAACCATCGCCGCTTCCTCAGCCTAGTTGATTCTCTGGCATCGAATTGATGCCCTATTAACTAATTTCTCCTGTGCATCCATGCATGCTGTCGTTGATATCCCGTTGACCGGTCCTGCCATGTCCAAGTAAATGGGCTCTTCCGTCACGCCCCATGTTATCCTGATGTCATTCGCCCTAGCCTTCCCTCTTTTCTTAGGATATTTGGGGTGCATATTTCTCGAATTGGGCTACACCTCGATCTTGCTTCTAAACTCTCCCAAGTCCTCTCTGTTCTCCGTAGACCAAATGCATAGGAGCCTTAGTCTGTCGAGTGCGTCCCTTCCTGTCCTGCTTCCTGACAGCCGTATCCTCTGCGATATCGAATGGCCTTCAATAATCTCATCTACAGTATTGTGAATGCCCATGTGTAGTAATCTTTCTGTTCCTGTGTTGACCGGGATACCAAGTGCTCTTTTATATACTGTGCGTATTATGATGTCCAGCTTGTTCTCACTTTTCTTCCATTTTAGATAGTGCTCTGTAAGCTATCCTGCTCGCAATAAAAGCCTGTATTAACTTTATGGTATCTTTTTCTTTAAGTCCATGCTTGTATTTTGATACCCTACTAATCATTCTCGCCACTTCATCAGTTGTTGCCTTTAATCACCTAATCACTTCCGCATTGTTGCCCTTGGCGTCTATTAACGGACCTAAGATTTTCGCAAGTGGCACCTCTTGAATTTGCGCTTCTCCCACAAATGCTACAAAAGGGTCTGAGTCTTCTTTCTTCCTAAATATTAGGAACTCTGATTTGCTATGTGTGCATTGGACTCCACAGCTATAAGCATGCTACAATGTGCAGCTGATACCGTGCAAGAATAATGTGGCAGCATTCTTCATATTTTGACACTGACGACTATATTGATCTTGATGCGTATTCTGGAAAAAGTCTCCACTCCACAGCTGCTCTACTCCTGGGAGAGCAGCTTTAGTGTGCACGTATTTTGATACTTTACTGAGTACCTTTTTCTTTTACACTCTGCAAAAATATTTCATCGCGTAAGTACTTTGTGAAGCCATTCTTGTGGTAGGTTCCCATTATGTGCTAATCAAGTGCTGTGTCTTGGATCTTCGGTACTGCCACGTTTCCTCTGGGTGAGTTCGAATTTTTTATGCGAGCTATGTTCCAAGAAAAGGAAAAACAGTGCTGAAAGAAACAGCACCATCATTCTCCTTATTAAATGATTTCAACTTGTTACAGGCTGTAGACAAAATGCAGGATTTGAAACCTGTGTGAAAGAAAAGTCACTGTTTTTAATCTGCTTCCTTTCACGGGCTATTGCTCATGCTGCTATAGGTGTCATTTACGTATGGTTCTGCTGAAGTGTATATGGTTTGGTGAGCTCACTCGATTCAGCACTAGGAAATAAAAGGTACCCCCCTGTAATGCCCTAGTGGCGCTGCAGGTATTGTAGGAATAAAGAAAAATATAAACTATTATGAATATTGTAATTATTGTGGACATTAAAAAAGAAAATGGCAAGGAGATGAAGACAAGTGGGCTTATATTAGCTAACTATGTCCACAAGCCTGTGCTTAAGTGCAAACTTAGTTGCTGGAGCCCATAGCCTTATGTGGTGAGCACAGGGAAAAAATATGGTCCCATATGTCCATCATTCTTCTCTGAGACAAACAAATAACGGGGCATGGCTGACTCTTTTGTTGTGGCAGCACGCAAAAAAACCTCAGCAATAAACGGGAGTTAGAAATTGACAGCATTTGCTCTTATGGCATAAATCTTCAATGTCATCTGTCGCTACTGTCCTCGCTGTCAGTGCTTTAAAACTCCGCTCCTTTCACCCCTTCTTTAATCGTCCTCCTCACCGTAGCTTCCACAGTGCTTCGCTGTGCAACGGTGTGCTGCTCTAGCTTTGGCAGTGCTACGGAACGGAATTAATGATGCTGTAATATAGAAAGCGAGCAGGCCTGCAGTGGAATCGTAACTGGGTTGAGACCTCCCCACTCCTCTTCCTGGCACCCTTGAGCACGGCAAATAAAATGGCCAGTTCGGTGAAAATTTCAGGTCTTTTGCATCTTTTTTTTCGTCCTTTCGAGCATTTGGGGCTGCTTTTTCCGCGAAATGTGGTAAAATAAACTCTTAATGTTGATTTTCTCTACTTTCACTTTTTCTGCAGTTGCTATCACTCATTCGTTCAGCATTTTGTAATGGATAACAGTAGAATTATTCTGCTTTTTGCGCACGAGTGCTAATATACTGAAGAGTGCATTAAAGCTCTCAATTTTCCAATATCTTTTTGTGTATAATAGTTTTTGAAGGTTGAACTTTTTTTTTTACTAGGCATCTAAAAGAAAGCACTAATGGCATTTTGCACACGCTGGGCTTTGTGAACATGCTGCACATCAAAAACTTGTAGGATTTATTTTTAATTATTGGTTAATCACTCAGCAAGTATGACAACTAGCTAAAAATTATCTGCTGCTTTGAAATCTGAATTCAAAGTTACTTGTCTGCACCAAATTTGGCTTCATTTCATGCATAAATAACAAAAATAGTTCTAATTGCCCATGCACTCGATTCGAGCTCACATGTTTCGAACTCTTGGTTTATTCGAACTTTTGCCGGGGTCCTGTCGACATTAAATGTACGAAAAGGCTCCCGTTGCATAATTTGAGCAAATGTTCGGCCCCGTTTGAGATTTAATATTGAATAAAATGACGTCGCTGCGGATGGATTAGTCGCGACTGGCCCCAGGCAGCCTGAGGCCTGTGACTACCGCATCCGCGGCGAAGAAAAAAAATTAGCTGCGGTTAACTACTGCTGAACGTGGATATAGAGCGTAAGCTGCGGTGTACGGGGCTAGTAGACGCGGCTTGACGTCTGTAACGTTGAGTGCGTTCCGCACACTGGACAGGTAGCGCGCCCACCCGTGCCACCTTAGCAGGTGGCAGTAAACTAATGGTTGATCGCGAGAGGTTGGTCGAAGACTAAACATTTCGACAGATTTGCCTGTCTGGTTGAGTTTGAAGACTTATAGTAAACTGCACATCTGCAACCAAAAAGTTTATATTTTAACCCATCGTTTCGAAGCCGACGATCCCATCGTTTCGAAGCTCCTTCATCAGGGGTGACTGAGGGCAGTAGCTAGCGTCTTTTAAGTATGGAGGGGAGGGGGGGGTCAAAGGAACGAAAGCTGTGATGCCAAAGGCGTGGGGGGGGGAAGGGGGGGGGGGGTTAAGGCTGTTAGTCACGCTGTCGCACTGTGGGGAGGCGGTCAATGGCGACTTTTTTTCGTTGAGTTGCAGAGCGAAGTCCCTGGGCATATACCGGGGGCAGGTTTCCTTTTGTGCGGTTGATATTGTTCGGGGTGGTTTGGGTGTGCCAGGATTCCAGAAGAAGCCATTTGTGGTAATTTGTTTCGGTTCCGAGGATGCTGGTTTCTTCGAAGTTGATTCAATGGTCCGAGTCCTCGGAATGTTCGGCGACAGGAACATTCCGTAGCCCAACATTCCGAGGACTCAGACCATAGAATCGTTCGTGTCTCAGACTTCGCATCGTTGCTGTTCGGTCGCGCGGTGAGCTGTGCAAAAATAGTAACGCCTGCAACTCGATCGTTTTATTCTGTCGTGCTCTCAGCATAAGTTTAGGCGCGATATTCCGTGTACTTGGGAAGTTGAACGCAGGGGGCCATTTTCAGACGCTTATCACCTGGACAACGTCCCGAGCATGGATCACTTCCCGCAAAAAAAAAAAAGACAAAGCTGCCGCCAGTCGCCTCAGCGTTCACACCGTCCCGCGCTTGAAGAAGCACCGAACTCTGGTAGTAGCACGCACGACGGTTTTTTCTCTGTTTTCATTTTCGCGAATTTCAACAAGTGTGTCGTTTCAACACCGGTTCAACGACGCTAGGATCTCGACAATGTCGCGCAGTGTTATTTCCCAAATTATTTAAATTTTTGCATTGCAGGTCGGTCAGAACCTGGCGAACACAGCAAATTTCACGCCAAAAGCCACTCCGATCAAGCAGAATGCGCACACATGAATATAATCCAAAATAGGAAGCAAAATATTGTAGCTTAGCGGATTGAGCTTAAATTTCGTTTGGAGCTCGAGGAAAAAGTCTACGCATGCGCTCGGGGAGCTCTCGGATCGTATTTGCCTTATTCAAAGCAACTATAATGTATACTAATTTCCAAGGTCTCCGGAGTGAAGCGGCTCGGTGAAAATAGGAAGCACATTACAAGGTTCGTCGCGTGAGAACGCTGCTTCGCGTCGTGCATCACGTCGTCCTATCTTGCACTGGCAATCGGCCCATAAGTTGACAACTGTGGACGATTAGTTCCTCCCCATACCTCGCGCTCTCACCCGCCGTAGCGCTGCGCTGTTACTTGTCGCCAGCTAGGAGCGGAGAAGCACCCGATGCACCGCTCCGCCTACTAATTCCTTCTGGCGAACAGGCTGAAAAAGTGGTGCAGAACTACTCTCTCCGAGCATCAACAAAAATGTTTCTAACCACAAGCGACGCGCACGCTTTGAAATATTCGCATACACCTGTTGGTTTCTAAGCCAGCGTCGCTTGGCGCAGTGTAGGCGTGCTGCGTTTTGCCTACACCCCGCGTCGCTGCCGACCGCAGCGCCACATTTGTTTACAAATATGACGCTTGTTTTCAACGCCAACACCAATGAACACATTGAACGCCGACGGCGAGCGCTCGGTTTCGGCGGCGGCGGCTGAGTGACGTCATCGTTGTCACGTGGTTTCTCCTCGGTTCAAGGTCAAACGCGTGCGCACGGCGAAGACATTACGGAGGGGAGTGGCAAAGCTCTCGCTTTTAAGAAATGCGAAATAATGCCATCAGCACTCGGTGTTCCCAGGTGGTCTCCCTCCCAAGCACTGACCGAGCCCAATGCTGCTTGGCTTCGGTGATCGGACGAGAACCGGTGTATTCAGCGCATGATAAGGCCGATGGCGAGACACATGGCTTTTCGAGGGACTTGTGTACTGTTTTCGGCTCCCTCTTGGCTCACAGCTACGCGAGGGTACTGACCTCTTTCGTGAAGACAGACGTCGAACGTGCATTTACGTGCTCTGTGCTTTCTTCGGGTCATTAATTTTGACGAACGTAACGCACTGCGGCGTGCATTGAGAGCGACGTGATGCGAACGCGGGCAGCGATTGCGCGTCTTATGTTCGCTGCACACTGGACTTGTGAACGATCTCAGCTCGATGCCGCAGCCTGATTTGCACTGCAAACGCCGCGGCAGACGTCAGAATGTGAGCCGGGAAGCCAAAGCGGCCGAGTTGTGCCGCACCCACGCGCATGCAACTCTCGCGTCCGCAAGAACGTGCAGTTAATTAAGGAGTCAGCTGTGGCTGATTTTCTTCATATGTGCACCCTCCTTATAAAGTTTTGCCTGTAGTGTCAGAAAAAGCCAGAAGGGAGCTACCGGTAGGTAACCTTGGTTACTGCGTGTTCGGAATGTGAGTGCTAAAAGACGAGGATAAAACTGTGAGAGTGGACATATTGCCTGCAGCTCCTCGTGCTTTCGCCCTTGTCTGCCTGGTGGTGTTCCAAGCCGAGCTGTCTGCTTTAAGTTTGAAGTATACGGTTGACATATATGTCATGCATATCAGCGTACATCCTCGGGAGCCCCATCGTGTGCGCACTATAGTTAAGCTCGGCGCATAGTGGAGGTCATGGGAGTCGTGGGTCACGGTTCATGGGGCCGGTCGTTTCCATTGCGAACCCAATGTGGTTACACCCGTGGTTGCTTTCTCCCCGCGTGGCAAACGCATTGCCATGCGCCGGCGACGATGAAGGAAAACGTTGATTACCAGGCGACTATCGAAGATGCTGCTTATTTCGGTTCCGGCTGGTCCCAGCTGACCGAACACGCGCAAAGCTGAGCGGGTTCGCGAAGGACTGACTCTCTGTCGCGCCGTAGGTCGCCTGCCTCATAACTGTGCCGGGCGCTGTTATCTCATCCCGGCATCGTGAGCTGTACACCAGGCTCCCCCTGCGCAACTCCGGACATTCTTGACGTAGGCGATGCCTGCAGTCACGTTCGCGGTGACGTTCGTGATGCTGTTGTTTCGTGCAGTGCTTTGGCCGACCCATCCTCTGTGCTTTAGTAGCGAGCAACGGAGCGTCGGCGTGCTCACGAGCAGCAGCTGCTGCCGCTGCTGCGCGCGCTGTCGTGGACGGCTTCAGTTTTACCAGACGACGAGGAGGTTGCGCCTGCTGACGTCCCACCAACAGCTATCGCTGTAAAAATCACCTCAACGTCAGTGTTAGTGAACGCACTGTTCAGACGCGTTGGGCATTTGTTGTCCACACCGATGTGTGTCCCGCCGTACGTGGCCGCCTGGTGTCGCTTAATGTGTTCTATATATGGAATGAAGCCTTCGAGCACAGGGCGACAGCTTCTCTTTCGCCAGTATTGAGGCGGGCGGGTTATAGGTTCTACTTGCCCGAGGCGTACGTGGTCAGTTCACTGTCCGGAGAAGGGCCACTCGAAGCCCACAAGTAATGAGGAAAGGTACTGCCTGTTGTACTGTACGTAACATTCAGTAGCCTTAGCTGGCGGGCGTAGCAGGCGCGGAGGCTCGCCGTTCCGGGGCAAATCCAAATGAGGCGTCGTAAACCGATCCTGGTTCGACGCCATCTACTCAGGATGTCCGTTGTGTACGCTGCACCTGCTGGCGCCTTGTGAGCGAGAACCTGGGACGGGCGATCAAGGGATTCTCGCTCACAAGGCGCCAGCGGGTGCAGCGTACACAACGGACATCCTGAGTAGATGGCGGCGAACCAGGATCGGTTTACGACGCCTCATTTGGACCTGCCCCGGAACGGCGAGCCTCCGCGCCCGCTACACCTCTGTGCACTTCACATGCAGATGTACGAAGACAAGAAGGCCCCCAGTGGCGAAGCCAAGCGCAAGTTCATGCAGTGCCCTGCTGGACTTCGTTTCGGAATCCGGCGTACTAAACCTCAGACTGAGTCACGAGAGTGAAGAAGAACTAACGACGTTTATCACTCCCTTTGGCCGCTACTGGTGCAGGCATCTTCCCTTCGGCAACGCGACAGCGCCCGAGTACTTCCAACGCTTCATGTCAAGACTGCTAGAATTAAGTTCGCTCGATCTTAAAGATTCCGCCATGAGGCAAGCCGCCCTCGGTACTCCCAGAGTAACGGAGAGGCTGAGCGCATGGTTCGGACCGTGAAGGACCTGCTTGAGAAAAGCTTCGATCCGTACCACGGCTCTTCACTTACGGAGACACACCTGGCGTTTCGGGCGTCTCTCCAGCACTATTACTGATTGGACGAAAGCTGCAGACTCTCCTTCCGGAGTTGCCAGAACGACTTCTCCTGGCATTTCCAAGTCACGGGGAGTTCAAGGCACAGGATGCTACAACCAGTGTGCAACAGGTCACAGCGTAAGCCCTCCGAGTCCTCTGAAACTGCGGGACGAGTACGTGTTGGGTCAAGGAGATTGGCTGCAGCGGTCGGGTCTTCGGCCCTGCCCAGCGACCTCGATCGTACGTGGTTGAGACTCCTAGCAGTATTCTGCAAAGGAATCGTCGCCATCTAGTGCCTTTCTCAATTGTCCGGAGCGGGCAGCAGCTTCGCCCTCCAAGCCTGAAACGTCTGTGCAACGTTCTTCCGGAAGCACGTCGCCTATGCGCCCGCACCTTCGCTTGATATCAAGGAGCCGTCCGTGAAACCTAGTTAGCCTCATACTCAATACCGCCGCGCGGGTTAAATTGGTAGCTGTTTCTGGTGGGAAGGTGCGGTGGTCGCCGCCTTGTGTTAAGGCTCGCAGCCAAGAGATGGCGCGGGCAGCAGAAAGCCTAATTCTTGCTTTCGTTCACATGTCGGGGCCACGGAAGTCGCTCGTCTAGTCTTTCGAACTGAACAGCGGTCGCGGGCCCCATCCGCAGCAGAGGTCGCATGTGTGCCACGGTTGGTGCTGTAACTTCGTTTAGTTTACGAGCGCCGACCCGCCTGCCATAATATATGTCAGTGCCGAAAACAGACCTCCATCACCCCCCCCCCCCCCTCTCACTTGACGAGGGGTCGTGCGTCGTTGGCGGTGTTCGGTGGATCGGCCAACGTCTCGGTCGAGAAAAAAAAGGGGGGGGGAGCAAAGCGATCGAAGAGGGGAAACAGGGAGGCGAGTGATGCGTAGCTTTGTTGTTGCTCGGCGGGAGAGGGGAGCGGGAGTCGGCCGTCGTGTGCGCGGCCGCTTTCATCCCTTTTGTGGAGCGGTTGTTTCTCACGCTCCCGACGCAAGGACGCCCCGAATTCCGATCGCGTTTGCTGCATCGTCCCCTTTGTATGTTCCTCCCCGCCCCCTCCTCAGACCCCTGCCCCCATTTTTCTTTTTTTTTCCCCGTATTCGGTCAGAGCCGAAAGGCGCTCGAAGGCAAGAGTTCCGCATAGCGCGCGTTAGCGGCAGCTTGGAGACCTGTTGTGTGGTTGCTAGCATGGGATAGCAGCTAAATAAATTCCGGAAACCATCGCCTTGCACACGCGCACAAGTGTGGCGATCTGGGCTTGTTGGTGAAGGTTCATGCTCAAAACAGCGCGAAAGACGGGACAAACGAAGGAGAGGCAAAACAAGCGCTGACTGACAACTTTGTCAGTCAGCGCTTGTTTTGTCTCCCGTTGTTCCGTCTTTCGCGCTGTTTTGAGTTTGTTTTGTCTCCCGTTGTTCCGTCTTTCGCGCTGTTTTGAGTTTGCACGCTTGGCTTCTGCGCAGTGCATGTATACGGAAGTTTGCCATGGCACCCCTTTCTCTCAGTCTTTCACTCCTACCTTGCTTCCCTCGCGGCGTCGTTGAGGTGTCCACCGAGAAGTGAGACAGTTACTGCGCCTTTCATTTCCTCAAAATTAATCTCAGCCTTCTGGTCAGTGGTCAGGCTTGAAATGAAAAAGCAGTCACTGACCATAGTCGAAAGAGACTTTCCGCAGTAGGAATCGTAGAAGAAACGTCTAATTTTAACTGTGTATGTTCAGTGTATTATCGAAAGTTCGTTCGCAGTTACGCGGAGTTCGAATTAACGGAGACCTTTCTAGCGCGCTTGATGCAGACGGGGGCAATTAAAGTGGCAGTTCGAATAAACCGTAAGTTCGGATTAAGCGAGTTCGAATTGTTGAGATGCATATCGAACCCGAGTATTCGAATTTCGTCTCGCATCAAAAAAGAACTTGGAAGTTTTGAAACTGAGATGTGAAATTCGCGGCGAAACCTTGTTACGAAAAAGATCACTCGCAATATACGTATCTCGCGTTTAGAATAAATTGATCGAGAGAGAGAGAGAGAGGGGAAGGCAGTGAGATTAACCCGGCGATGCCCAGTAGGCTGTTCTACACGTGGGGAGGGGAACATAAGGGAAAAAAATGGGAGGACGCCTAAGCTTCGTCTTTAAGAGCAGGACGCGACAGCGTGGTGTTGCAGCGTTGCCAAGGAATCCACGGAACACCATCGTCCGTTCGGCGCGACGCCTTGCCCGGACAATTTACGGCAAGGAAACATATCTTGGCGGACACCCGAACCGCGCCGTAAGGCAAGGAAAATGAAAATAAAATTGGTTCTAAGGAAAGGAAATGACGCCTGTCTCACATATCTCGTGGACACCCAAACCACGCCGTAAGGGAAGGAAAAGCACCCTTCTAAGACGACACCCTATTCACTAGACGCGCCTTTGTTCACTCCAGACCATCGAGCTGGCGTTGCGGAGTGGTTAGCGGGCTCGTCTCGCACTCCGGAGGCCCTGGTTCGATTCCCAAACTCGACCGGTTTCCTACTCGGTTTTGTTTATGAATGCTTCTGGGATTTTTCGCTCACGGCCGACGCCGCCGACACCGGCTTTCACAGACTAGGTGCCTGATCGTCTCATTGCAGCCGCACTGCTCACACGCCGAGAGTGTCATTGCGATGAGATGGGAATAGGCATTTGTGAACGCCACTCCCAGCCACAGGCGGCTCAACAGCGTAGTATCACATCGGGGGAGGCCGAATGGTATATTTGAAGTCGAAGCAAGGGGTCGAAGTGGTGCGAGCGGGGTGTCCAGCCTCCAGGGGTCGAGAGTTTTATTTACTTCAAAGGGGTGGCGACGATTGCGGGCGTATACCTACCGAAAACGGCCATGGAAGGGAAATTCGCCTCCCGCCGAATCATTTATCAGTCTACCTCCGTGGCAGTTTTGTTTCTCAGCCAGTGGCCATAGTTAAGTATCAGGCAGGTTCGTGTCTTGTCAGACTCGCTTCACCTTGTGGATTTCCGCTGAAGTGGTTCGTCCAAAGATAGGCATTCGCAGTTTGTCGAACCTGGGGTGCCGTCAGACTGAAATTTGCAGCTCGATCGCTTGGCCGAACTGGTCCCCCTACCCATGTCGTTTGCTTTTCGGCGTGTCATTGCGGCCATCAGTTCTATTTGTGCATTCTGACCGGCGAAAATTGGCCTTGAGGAAAGGAAACGGCGCATAACTGTCCCACTTCTCGGTGGACACCTCAACCGCGACGTGAAGGAAGGTGTAAAGGAGGAAGTGAACGAAGAAAGAGGCACCGTAGTGGATTGATTGATTGAAAACATCCTTATTTGCTGAATATTCGTAGAACACGTGGACGGGCCGCCTAGTCCGGTAGTACACTGGTTATTGCTGCTGCGCTGGCCCTCCCCACCAGCCAGTGGTGCTGACGGTCAGGATCATCGCTGAGCAGAACAGCCTCCCACTGCTCCTCTGAGGGGCTTGGAATGGGGTCAACTATGGGATTAATTTGGCATGCCCACACCATGCATGTGGTAGAGGTTAGCTACCTCTCCACGGTGTGGGCACTGCGGAGAGTATGGTGTGGGGTACCACTGGTGTAACTTAGCTGGCGTTGGGCATGTATTGGTTTGTAGTCTCCTAAAGGTGTTCTCTTCTAACTTATTGAGGGATTTACGTGGTGCTGGGCACTCCTTCCTGGCTGTTCTGTATGGTGCGAGATTGTCAGCATACACTGCTAAGCCTATTAGGTCGCAGCACCCTTCATGGTCATCAGGGGGAGACGCCCGGTATAGAAGAGCTCGGGCATGCCTGTGAGCGGCCTCGTTTCCTCCTGGTAGTTGCAGGTGACCGGGAAACCGGATGACTGAGGCTTGGCTGGGTGGCTGCTTAATCAGCAATGACAAACCTGACCTGTGAACTAATCCATTATTGGAGTAGCGACAGGCGTTCCGGGAATCGGTGAACACAGCGGCGTTGGGGTTAGATGCTACAGCTAATGCAATAGCTGCTTCCTCTGCGTGAGTGGGGTTGGATGTTATCATCGAGGCGTAAGTTCACCATCGATCCTGAAGGCGTTGAGACCACGATAGTCATCACCCCATTCTTTGGTCCTGCGGCGTCCACGTTGTTAGGGTGCTCTCCCGATTTCTTCTGCGGGGCTTCCCCTCTTGCTTTTCTCCTTTCGATGTGATATGCGGGGTGCATGTTCCGCGGAATGGGTTACACGTTGATGCGTCTCCTCACATCGCGTGGTACCTTTTCTCTTTGGTCTATCGTATAGGACCGATTAGTCGTATAGGGCACTATGGAGAGCTCCGTAATTTCGACCACCTGGGGATCTTTAACGTGCACTGACATCGCACAGCAACGTGCGCCTTTCGCGTTTCGCCTCCATCGAAACGGCTCCCCCCCCCCCCCCCCCCCATCGAAACTCCGGCTCAGTATATTTGCAAATTGAATGTCAGTGCACGTTAAAGATCCCCAGGTGGTCGAAATTATTCCAGAGCCCTCCACTACGGCACCTCTCTCTTCCTTTCTTCTTTCACTCCCTCCCTTATCCCTTCCCATACGGCGCGGTTCAGGTGTCCAACGATATATGAGACAGATACTGTGCCATTTCCTTTCCCCAAAAACCAATTA
>JARKHS020000745.1:0-92210 GCA_030143305.2 Amblyomma americanum | reverse complement strand
CATTTAATGACTGATGTTTAGTGTGCCATTTAAATGCGAAAGTCCAGGTGGCACGAGGGTGCCTGACTGACCAGAGCCACTGTTGCCTAGACACAGCAGTATTAGCAGTGTGTGTCCTCTTCCATTGCAAGCTCAATACTTGAGAGAAATATTTGAAGGGTTTCTAATCTTAGGAGACAATTTAAGAACATGTTCTATGGAGGCAGTTGTGTAAATAGCCCAAGGATTAGCTTCCAAGCCTTGCAGTAAGACTTTTGTAGAATCAATAGATGAGCACGTTTCAGAGGGGTTATAATAATACGCCATTGTCCTAGCGAAGTTAGGACAGATGACACATGTATATTGTTAAAGCACTGGCATGTATTCTGCTAACATGGCTTACGAAAGGATCTAGAACTAAGCATAGGATTTTAAATGTATGAAACAGGCCATATCAAATAGTTTTTCGCAATCAAAATGCCAGTGATAGTGTTCGTATTGAAATTTAGTAAGAGATAAAAGTTCAAGGCTGCTAATATCTATGCCCCGGCATAGAGTCATAACGAGTTTAATAAAAAAGTTCTGTGAACACACAGAAGCAGCAGTTAAAGTAAATATGCAGCTATAGTAGGATAAAACTTAAAAAACACACTTCGTAGCACAGGGGCGCGATCCGCTGCATCTTGTATTAATACGATGGCCAATCGCAGCACTTAACAGCATCAGCTTTTTTAATGTTTGGCTGTATCAAACAATTCACACAACAAAATTCTAAAGCTCATAATTTTTTCTCTTGATAAGGTTCTTGTTTATGTAACGAGAAACTTTAAAGCAGCGGAGTGCTTTTTTCGTCCCGGAGGAATTCTGTGTTTGGCGGCTGAAAGTGGGCGGAGCTTCACTGCATACTTAAGTTGTATGCGATATTGCACGCAGCAGCAGCGGTAGGCAGTGGCTGGTCGACGCACAGCTAACTTCTCATCCCCTGCTTTGCAGATCTGAATCTGATCAACAGCCTGAATCAAGCATCACGTGGAAGAACCCCCGCCGTGCCCAATAGCACATCAGTCTACCGGACAATCAGCGACTACGTCACCACACTGCCGCTATAAGAAGAGACACCCCGTCAAGCCTGGCATTATTGCACGCAGCAGCAGCGGTAGGCAGTGGCTGGTCGACGCACAGCTAACTTCTCATCCCCTGCTTTGCAGATCTGAATCTGATCAACAGCCTGAATCAAGCATCACGTGGAAGAACCCCCGCCGTGCCCAATAGCACATCAGTCTACCGGACAATCAGCGACTACGTCACCACACTGCCGCTATAAGAAGAGACACCCCGTCAAGCCTGGCATTATTGCACGCAGCAGCAGCGGTAGGCAGTGGCTGGTCGACGCACAGCTAACTTCTCATCCCCTGCTTTGCAGGTTAGTATCGAAAATTTCTTTTTGTGTGCTTGAGATATTTCATACTGCTGCTCCCGCTGCTGCTGTTTGTGCTTTTGCCTTACTATTTAAATGGAGAAAGATATTTGCTTAGCATGCCAGAAAGCAATCACGAATGACTCTCTTGTCCTGACTTGTTCGGAGTGTGGATTCTCCTATCATGCTGGAAATTGCTCGGGAGTGGGAGAGGCAGCGGTAAAATCCAAACCAGAGATTGACAAAACATGGCTGTGTCCTACTTGTAAAGCCTCTAAACTCCGGAGTCAGAGCTCCGGGAAAACGAAGCCTGAGCAAGGTGCTGATATGGGAGCTAAGCTGACTATTATGAACAAACGGATTGCCTTGCTCCTACCACTTATTGACAAAATAGAGGACCTATTGTCTGTGAAAGAAACTGTGCAAAACATTGAAAAAACAGTAGAGTTTTTGTCCTCTAAGTATGATACCCTACTTACACTGGTGACTACCCAGGGACAGGAAATCTCCGAGTTGAAAGAGAGAATGCAGAAAGTAGAAACGGAAACATCGATCGAAGAAGTTAAGAAACTGAGGAGGGAACTTAATGACCTTGACCAATACAGCCGCCGCCAAAACTTGGAGGTTCACGGTATTGAAAAAAGTGAGGGCGAAAACTTGCTCGTGAAACTAAATAACGTCGCACGCAAGCTCAACATCCCAGAGCTAACCGCGAAAGATGTAGAAGCAATACATAGGCTGCCTGCAAGGGAGGAAAACACTCCCGCAATCATGGTACGCTTTTCTTCGCGTACAACCAAGGAGCAGTGGACCGAGCAAAAGACACATCTGGTAACTAAGGTTCCCGGCGTTCGTTTCCTTGACAATCTAACTCCTCTGAACAAGAAATTGCTGTGGGTGACAAAATCGAAGGCACTCGAGCGTTCCTATAAGTTTGTCTGGCAAAAGAATGGCAGAATCCTTGTGCGCAAGAAAGAAGGCGACAGCGCTATCCAGATCAGAACTGAAGATGACCTGGCGAAAATGGTGTAGCAGAGCGCGTGCGCTCTGATTCTGTTTTTTCTTTTTCATGGCTGCTTACACCCCAAACTGCGGTTATCATAGCGCTATCACTTTCGCCAACATAGTCAAGGAAACACAAGCACTGAAAAAAACAGCATCGTTTTTTCACCTTAACGCGAGAAGCTTGCGAGACAAGTATCCTGACGTTTGTGCGTACCTGGCAACGTTAAATCATGAATTTACCGTACTTGCATTTTCGGAAACTTGGTTCAGTGATCAAAAGCATGCAGTGAAGCTTGATAACTATAATTATGAATCGCTTGGTCGATGTAACCGACGCGGTGGAGGCGTGGCGCTCTACATCAGTAAACGCCATATGTACAGTATCATCCAAGAGTACTCTGCTATTACGGACAACTATGAATCCCTTGCAGTCAAGTGTCAAGCGTTTGCTGTGACGGTTGTATACCGGCCACCTTCAGGATCCTTGGTGGCATTCTTAGATTTTTTCGAAGACCTTAGTGAGCATTTGTTATCCTTTAAGTGCCCAGTAGTCATTTTGGGAGATTTTAATATTAATTTGCTTTCCTCTGATTTGTGTTCCAGTAAGTTTCAGGATTTAATACACTCGACCGGTCTAATAAATGTTATTAGCATACCTACTCGTGTGACTGCAGATAGCCAGACATTAATTGATTTGTGTTTGACAAGTTGTCATGACAATGGTGTGCGCTCTGGAGTTCTGACAACAGGCATCAGTGACCACATGCCAATATTTTGCTTCCTGCCGGTAACATCACAACCTCAGTCACACCAAAAAGCTCCGCCTCGTAGACATGTCAGTACAGCTGGAATAACACGTTTTCGTGATCTTTTAAGCAGTTTAACGTGGGAAAATGTTTTAAATGTTGCACATCCTAATGATGCATACAACTGCTTTCTAACTGCGGTAACTCAACAATATTATGATGCTTTCCCTGCAAGAATTCTGAAAAAACCTAAGCGTGCAAGAAAGCCTTGGATCACAAACGATTTATTAAACAAGATAAATGCCCGAAATGACTTGTTCAACACGTTTATTAAGACTAAAGATATAAATAAACTGTCAGAATATAAAAAACTGCGAAATAAGTTAAGTGGTGAACTAAAGAAAGCTCGCACAGCGTATTACATGAACAAGTTTACGGCAGTGTACAACTGCCCTCAAAAGGCATGGACCTTGTTTAATTCAATTCTTTCGCAGAGAAGTGACACTATACCCCATGAGTTAGTCGTAGATGGCACAAGCCACGCCGGTGAGTCACTAGCAAACCTATTTAACAATCATTTTCTTACGGCTGGTGCATCTCGCAGCAGCTCGGTCAGTTCATACCTAAATCTAAGTAATACTGAAATAGATTCAATTTTTTTGACGCCAACCACACCAGATGAAATTGAAGGAGTGATAAAAAATATGAAAGATTCTTCTGCTTGTGGTTATGATGACATTGCTGTCCGACCAGTGAAAGCGGTATCTGATATTCTTTGCGTCCCCCTCTCCCATATTTGCAACAACATAATGCGGCATGGTATATTCCCAGACAGTATGAAAATTGCCCGCGTCTGTGCAATACATAAGGGTGGACCTAAGGATGTTCTCGCGAACTACAGACCTATATCTGTATTACCTTTTTTTTCAAAGATACCTGAGTATGTTATAAATAATAGACTTTACAAATTCTTATCAAAGAAAGACATAATAGTAAAACAACAGTATGGTTTTCAGAAAGGAAAAACAGTTCAATCTGCCTTGCTGAACATCAAAGAAAAAATAATAACTAATATTGAGAATAAGATGTATACCGTAGGCATATTTTTAGATTTTAGGAAAGCTTTTGACTCGATTAAACATGATATATTATATAATAAACTTTGTAACTATGGCATTCGTGGAATCGCGCTCGACTTAATTAAAAGTTACTTACATAACCGTTACCAGTTTGTAAAAATCAATAGCTTCACATCAACGTCTAAACTGATACAGTATGGTGTCCCGCAGGGATCTATCTTAGGTCCCCTTTTATTTCTTCTCTATATTAATGACATTGTATGTATTCCTCGAACTCCTGATATTATCTTATACGCTGATGACGCAAATATCTTTTTTCAAGGAACCGACTTAACCAGCATATTAACAGAAGCAAATGCATGGCTTGAACAATTGTCTATCTGGTTATATCATAATCAGCTAGTCCTGAACACAGAAAAAACAAACTACATGATATTTCGACCCAAAAATAAGGCAGCAGATTGTTATCTAAAGCTAGAATTTCAGAAAAAAGTGATAACGCAAGTAAGCAAACAGAAATTTCTAGGCGTGATCTTTCACGAAAACCTTAACTGGACACCACACATCGATAGCATCTGCACCAATATATCGAAAACCTTAGGTATCCTAAACAAATTCAGGTACATTTTACCCACGTGGTTCAAGCGACAGTTGTACTATGCAATGATCTACTCACGACTACACTGCTGCGTACTGGTATGGGGCACGACTTCAAAGGGCAATCTTGAACGGCTTCATATCATGCAGAAGAAAGCGATTCGATTTATTGAAAACTTATCAGCACGTGAACATACTCAAGGTTTTTTCTATGAAAACAAGATTCTTACATTTACTAACGTATTTCGCCAAGTACTAGCACTCAGAATATACAACGAAATTAAACGTGATCAACCAGGCTTTTTCGCAACATATGAACGTGCTCACTGTGGCTACGAGTTGAGAAATGTATTGTTTACTTCAAACCTGATCAGAACATCCTACGGGAAGCAGTCGGTTGACTTTCAAATCCCTGCACTTTTAAACATGTTTCAGGAAATTGTTCAAATAGCCTGTAACTCCAACTCAGTAAATAGTTTTAAGAGACAAGTTAAAACTTTTTTACTAGATAAAGCATAACTACGCTGTTTTGATGTATGCTGTTTTAATTTGTTTGATTTTTTCTTAAGTGTTTTTTTTATCTACGGTATTCCATTGTATCTTGAGTATTGCCTTTGCATTGTATTCTACCTGCTTAGTGATTGATGTTTCTAATAATGGCGTCTTGTACCGAATCTTTCTGATTGTTTTGTAACTGCACAGTTTTGCTGCCTCCTTATTCTTTCTTGTTGTTGGCGCGACCGGCCACTCGTCTGTCCTGATGCAATATTCCGGAGACGAGGCCTCGTCAGGCGTGCATTAAACGCCTTTTGCCTCGTCTACCTTGGCAGTGCTTTATACCAATGTGTGTTATTCGGTCTTGTATTGTAACCAGTTCTGTCAAAATAAAAAGAAAGAAGAAGAAGAAGAAGAAAAGTACACATTGCTGATAGGCGACTTTATTCTAAAAGCAGAAGTGAAACATTGAGCAGGAGATTATCGCACAAATTCGGAATAACGAGAGAGCTATTATTGCAATTCGAAAAAAAATGGCTGTGGCTTAGCTCTGCTATGTCTGGATATACGTAGCGAAAGCTAAGGCATAGGTTCTCCTAAGATAAGGAGCGGCTTCTCCTCGGACGTCACGCCATTGGGCGAGGAGGTGGCGCCATGGCTGGTGACGTGGTTCGTCAAGTGGTTGGTCACGTGGTGCAGTGCGACCATGGTGGGACTGCGAGCACCGCGAAACAGCGAGTTTGTGGAGAGTGTAGCTTTCGCTACAAAAAGTAATCGACTCGTATGAGGGGTATTTGAGAGCAATATTCCCTCTCTCACCACATCTATATAGGCATGCAGCTTCTTGTATATTGACGCCTTCTTCAAACTGCGCACGTTGTTCTAAGATGAAAGTGTAGAAGTTGACGCAGGAAATCAAGCACCATGCAGGTAACGTAGCCCTGGCCGCACTCCATAGCGACTTCGAAAGTGTCATCTTTCTGAAAGAACTTATCTCTTCTGACAGTGACATAGCGTCTCTGGAGAAAAGAAGGCATTGTCAGCTGTCAGATCTCGCCAGAATGCGTGATTTTTTTTCCAGAGACTGCAAGTAATCTTCAATGATGACCCAAGAAAGTGTCGCTCAGGGCCATTCCCAGGAGCCCCAAGTCGCAGTGTAGACTGTGAGGCTCGCTGTGCACAAGCACTTTAGTTACCATTCCTACGTCAGAAAGAGGGACATTTTATATCCGATTAAAGTATACTCCAAGCGCTTGTGAAGCATCCTCAGGAATCCTGAGGAGCGTGGAATGTTGTGAGGTTTTTAATATAAGAAGACTGACAAAGACTTAAATTGCTGACCTCCGTAATTACAGGTGGCTTTGTGCAAGCACAGACGAGGTGCCTACATGCCACCGTCCGAGCGCATCAGACCTTTCTGTAGCTTGTAGACGAAATGTTTCACAGAGCTCTAATTGGTGGCAATTTCGAAGTCACTGTGGAGTGCGGCCAGGATGGTGAGGACTGCGGGGCATTTCGTTTCCAGCATCAACATGTAGGCCTCCATCTTGGAAGTAACAGCACAGAATGAATGATAAGGTGTCAATATGTAAGAAGCTTCATGCATAGAGATGTGTGGTGAGACTTCTAGTGTTTGAAGCGATAGGAAATAGTGTTCCCAAATGCCTCGCGTGTCTGGTAAGATTCGCAAATCCCATCTCCAACAAACCAAGAAAAGCTTGAGTTTTTGATACGCTAACAAAGTCAACTCAGAAAATGAACTTGGCTAATGCATGTGATGTAAATATCAGATACTCGATGGCCCATAGGTGAGGCGATACCTCAACAGACCGTAAATGTCAGAAGGGAGTGTAAGAATGTCGTATGCGGGGATGATATTAGGCAATTTGTGGAAATACGGTGGATTTGGCTTGGAGAGGGAAAGACTAAGAGAGAGTGTTAGTAGCTTCGACGTGAAGTGGAGGTAGCTATACTTGCGATGATTATACAGTGATTATACAGTGCAGTATCAATTCTAACTCTCCATTCTTATGCTTTGTTATGTGTCTTTAGAAGTGCTGACATGTTCGATAGTGTGGGCAGAAGTATTTTTCTGTCGACAAGATGTGAAGCTCAGCAGAAACATTGAAGGTTATGTAAGATATTCATTTTTTGAGTGGTAACTGAATCCATAATAATATTGGAAGATAAAAATCTACAATAAAGTTAGCGTTCATGTAGCTGCGAACAAGTACATATGCATTTTGTACTTTTTCCTTTAAACAGTGCTGTCGGCTTCAGGAGGCCTTGGTCCTGAGAGGTCTCTAGAGAAAAACAAAGATACTATTTTGAGTTCATATATGGAAGCTTTTGCTATAATAAAGACACTGACTGCCTTCCTCGTCGACATTTACTTCTTTAAAACTGCAGCATATCTCACTGAATTATATTACAGGCTAATCATTAAGGTGGAAAGCCCTGCTGGAAAGCCACGCTTGCGTAGTAGGCACTTTGTAATGTGTGCACGCCTTAGGCTAACTGTGTTTCATAGTTGATGAGTGTGCTTGTATTATCTACAGGGTTTCTGTTTGTAGTTAGTGGAAATATGTTTATGTATGGTAAGGATCTGGTTATAATTTACTTATTTTTCAATCAGGTGCCTCAACATTAGTTTAAGTACAGAAAGGTGGCTGTTGCGCTTAGAAAGAAAACACACAAAATAGCTCAATAATTCAGACAAAAGAGTTCAGTGGGCAAGTAGTGCATTTATGGAATTGAAAAATTGTTCCGACTGTATTGTGCGAAAGTGCTGTGAAGCGTTTAATCATTTTGACCATATTCGCGCAGTGAGTGCCGGCTTGTGTCTTTACCAAATTTGAAGCCATATACTTCATGCAGGTTGCAGCCTATTTGTAGTTTCTTGTATTGCAGCTGATGTGTGTATCATGCTAAGATGGTCACGAGATCTCAGCGGCCTTTCGTGTCTATATTCAGTGTCTGTAGTGAATAAAATCTTTGCTTTATAATGTTACCGTGAACCTTCATATTACCACGTGGAGAAGGGTATTTGAAGTGGCTGTTCAATTTTTATAATTTACCATTTTGAGCCTCTCATTTTCTTTTCACTCTACCTTATCAAACAGGCCACAATGTGTCTGAGATTTTGTTTTTTTTAAGCCCGTTTTATTGAGATGGCTTAAGGGGAGCTTGAACCATTTTCAGGGACATTTGAGCTGAAAATTCATTGCTGGAACATTTTTCTTCCTGAACTCTACAATACGGTTATCAAACTTTTTTCAGAGGCCATTTCAATATTTAGTTTCTCGTTTGGGCAGTTGTGGTGGGCCACTAATAGTGATCATGGCTATGAAGGGTAAATCATATGTGCGTTCGGCCATCTTCGATATGGAAACTTTTATTCCTAAGCAGAACTGTTGTAAACTGATTCATCCAAAATAACGAATCATGAAGGAAAAGAAACATTTTTGCACAGACGTGTGGTTAAGCTCTGCTTCTGCACATAGTGGAGGGCAGTGAATTGAAAGCAAGATAAAGTGTTGGTAGTTCCATGTGCATTAGTCTTGTTGCAGCTGTCTTTTAAAATTTGTCATATTAACGACCTGTTCGAACCTTGCATTTTGACTTTATGCGATAAAAAATTGGGCAGAGCATTGTTTTCTGATTAAAGTTTTTCGCTTGGGGAGGGGAGACCACCCCCTCATGAATTTACCTCAAGGTGAGTGTAGTCGTAATGTGCATGATACTGAAATGTGGGAGTAGTTATTTGCTCTTCTTCAACTATTAGTAATGTCAGTGATATTTCGTTTTTAATTTCGCTGGAACACATATTTACACCATTTCTCCTCACCCATCAAAGCGCAGTCTTCATGCTCATTGGACAGCACCTTGTAGTGAACAGAGATAAGCATACTCACGAGGGCGAGCCCCCATGAGCACCCTCACCTCATGAGGATTTCACTCGGTGAGGTGAGGGTGAGGGAGAAAGGGCAGATTAAAGTACTTGAGGACTAGGGTGAAGTAGGAAAGAAATGGCGGGGTGAGGGCAAGGGAGAGAAGATATGATGAGGTGTGGGCGAGGTTCGAAGCTATGCAGAGGTGAGGGTGAGGGAGGGCAGAGTTAATTGTTTGAGGGTGAGGGTGGTGGCCCGAACCGTACTGCGGGCTAACGCTTTTGTCTGCGCGGCCTGTTATGAATTCCCATTTTAAAGCGCTACCTCTTCTGGTGAAGATCCCGGGGAAGACGTAGTTTCTGTACTCTGGAGGTACACGAGGCGAACACGAAACGCGGGTGCAGCACACCTTCTCCGTCACCGTGATGTACTACACCGCCGAAAAAAGCGCTCTTCTAACTCAAAAAGCTTTCTTTAAAAATTGTGTAAAGCATGCGATATATGCGATAACAAGAAGCCACTGACCGCGCCCTGCGGGTGGCTGCCAGACCAACGGAAACCACGGTACAGTAGTCAACGTTTTCATTATCAGCCCCGAGTCTGTCGGATGATCAGAGTGTAGATTAAGACACGTAGAAATTACACCTAGTAAGGCTGTTGAATTCCCAAGTTATAGGCCTTCTTTGCCAGAACAAAGTGAGATTTCAGCTCAGTGAGGTTTCACAGAATTGGCGTCAGCGCAAAAAATGCTTTTGAGAAATTCCACTGCCAAATCACTGCCTGTTGGCGGCGTTGATGCGGAATTTCGTTATTCACGCTGCGAGTAAATCAGTAAAGGTATATCTTCTTTTTATATTCTATTTTCTCTATAACTGCGGTGTAGGAAAGCGAAGCGGCAATGTTGTGGGCAAGCGCGACCGCTGTAGTCATACCATGAACATAAAGCAGCACCTTGTCCACCTTTGTCAGAATCATCGCTCGCTCCGCCTTGCATTGTACAATGTGCTAAAAAAGAAAAAGTTTTACTGCTCTCTAAATGATATCAGCATCTCTTGGTTTATTTCTGTCCTTTGTAAGACCTGCGACCGCGTAATCGCGCGCCTGCTTTTATGAACCAAATTTCTAGCAGGCATGATAGGTAATTGGCACTCCGCGTTTGAGTAGGGCGTAGACGGGCAAGCCAAAAAATCACGCGCGGTTTCGCTTGGGGTTAACCATGAATCATTGTATTCCAGCACCGTTAGTCCTGGTTTTGAATCGTTTATATTGAATTTCTATGCTTTTGCTTGCCTTGAACATGCATACTTTGGTTGATGTGTCACATGATGTTGGTTTGCGAGTTATTGCATAATTTACGCTTGTACTGCGATAGAATTTCTCATTCTCTACATTCTCTACATAACTGGGAGTCCTGATTTCGCTCCAGGGGCAGAGGTGCAGCGGTTAAGCTACGCGCCACTGCCCTGCGATGGCAGGTGCTGCCATCGGTGGGACTTCTGAGACCTATGTTGTTCCTGTGGAATCTCTCACGACTAATAATTAAATTGAACTGCCATGGTGGGCAGTTTGCTCACTGTCCGATGGGCAGCTTGTGATGACGTCACAACGTCACGTAACCAAGCTGGCCCACATTCTAGAAGCAGGCTTCGGACAGACAGACAACCACATTTCGGGGGATTTAAGCCACTAGAGCAATTAAATGGCAACCACAACAATCTTTCACTCCAGACTCGGGGAGTTAGTTATTATCATTATTCAGCCCATAAGCTGCATTTTAGCGAGCCGCTTAATTTTGAGGTGGTCTTAATAATGCTTTGTTTTAAGCGACCGCATAAGAGCCTCACTGGAGCGAAAAGCCGGCACCGCACCGTGGGAAGACAGTAAAGAAATACAAAAATTTAAAGCTGGGTGAGCGGGATCCGAACTCGCGGTGGCTCTAAAAAGTGAATTCAGCTGGCCGTTACTTGAGATCTTTACGCTCTCCTCAAAGCTTCTTTTTAACTATGGCAATTACAAGATTGAAATTATATTATATTTCCATTAACTAACTTATTTACAAAGCAATTTACAAAGAGAGCAACAAAGCAGTAGACGCGAGGTATAGGCTGCGCGCATCGCCAAGAAGGATTGCCACATCGGTTTTAAGTCGGTCGGTTCATACACTTCCCTAATTTGAACAATCAGTTGGGAGAAATTCTGACACCCTGCCTGCACGAACTGCCAAGCTCTCGTGCTCTGATTGCAATGCCATCGTCTTCGTCACGTAGCCGCGTTCACGAGAGTTCTTGAAAGTGCCAGTCTCTCACGCTGTAGTTTGAAAGCGGGGTCTTCATCTTTCATCCGTGCGCGTGGAAGCCTCATCAGACGAGCATGCAGCAAACCTCACGAAATTGCGGCAGATTGGAATCAGTGAAAATGAAAAGACCCAGTGCAATCGCAATGACATTGGGTAATGGTAATTAAGCGACCTACAAAATTTTCTCGTTCTAAGTCTATTGTGTGCTTAGTGCTTATTGTAACTATCGTGGTAAACGCTACTGAATTGTTTTGTAACTACTCTTGGCGTACATTATTTTTGTACACATACACAACAACGCGCTGACTGATTTTAGAAGTCCATGTCAGCACAGTGGCAATGGCAGCAGCGAATGAGGCAGCATTCTAAGCAATCCTTTTTGCTTTACTATCAGGGATAGTGATTGCAAATCTGCACATTGATACAGGAGTGACGATTGCTTTGTAGTGCTGCTGCCCTGCTCACTGTGTGTTCAGCATTTCCTTTCTTGCGTGATTTCATTATCAAAAGATCTGTTGTCTTGTGGTGGTGTTGAAACTAAGCTTGGCCCGAATGAAAAAAAAATGCTATCGGGATTGCTAGAAAACCAAATCAAGATTAATTCAACAATTTATGGCCGGCAGGCGTCTGAAAACATAACTGAGAATAAAGCGGAAGAAGACGAAGTGTCCCTGCTAAGGTGGCTGCACATCGCTCCAGTGAAAAATCTCGCCATCCGCCATGGCTGCCCAGCCTCCACTGCTGGATGGGGCTTCAACCGTGCAGCGTGAGGAGGAGAGCTCTCCAATGGACCTGTCTTCAGCACCTCCATCCGTGCCACCGGCTCCCCGCAGTTCTCAAAAGCGCTAATCAATGGACACTGCGCAGGATTCGTCTTCTGCCAACTGCAGCTCACAAGGCAAGCGTTCCTGCCCAGCGTATGCCAACCAGGCGGCTGTGCCGACATCGGGATCGGTATCGTATAAAGTGGCCATTAAAGCCCTTTTGCAACGCAAGATGAGCCTCGGCCACAAGACACACCGTCTTACAGGTGCGAACTTTGCAAGACTGACGACCACGAGATCTACTCTCCAACTTGCCCGACAAAACAGAAAGCAACTGAGAAGGCTCGGCATGGGATTCGTAAGCCAGTGCCTCCCAATGACCCAATGAAAACAGAGCCCCTATACAGACATCCAACAGGTTTTCGGCTCTTCAGTGGGATGAAGATGACTGGCCGGAGCTTTCTGAGCCCAATCCACCTGCAGCCCTTGCCCAACAGTCGTACAGTGATAAAGTGCTCAAGGATCGCCGTCGCCTTCAAGCTACACAAAAGCACAGCATACTGGAACCTCTGCGTGAGGACATCGCAGCAGTTGACGACCAAATTGCACGCCTTTTAGCCGTGTCTCTAAGCTACGGCAACGCCGTGAACTGCTTGGTCGCCGTAGAAAACCAGCGGAATCCCACTCCACGTCAATCAATGCTGCAGCGCCTTCGACTACGCCCAGCCCTCATGCGATTTTCGCAAACTCTACAAGGACTTCTGCAGCACTGCAGGATAACTCAACAACATCCCTCCTCCGATTTATGGTAAACCAGTTATCTAACCTGACATCAGTCCTATTACAACGCTTGGAAGCCTAATCGCAAATGGCGAGTACACGTTGTTGTGTTGCGCTCCAATGGAACTGCAGAGGCTTCTCCACAAAGCTGGCAGAGCTTAAATCTCGACTTCGCATGAACAAGCTCCAGATGTGGGCACTGCTACTTCAGAAGACCAATGCCTTGCCATCCATTCCTGGCTTTAATGGATACATGTCCTCTTCAATGAGCGACCGTCGTGTGCACACTGCTTCCCCTCCGAAAAACGCGGCGGTGTATGTTGATGTGTGTTTTCCTCAAGTTCGCCTCTCTCTAGAAAACTGGTGCACCTTATATCAATATGTAGTAGCGCAGTGGCTGTGAAGCTTCCCAAGGAAACTGTTGTGGTCGTGTCATACTATGTAAGGACCTCCGGTAGAGCTCCCTCTCGCATTAATCTTGTGTGGTTATTAACACTACGACGACAGCACCCAGGGTGGCCTGTTTTAGTCGGTGGTAACTTTAACACCCCTCATCCGGACTTGGGGTACCCCACTTCAAGCCCCCGTGGTAGGCGTGTGCGGGACGCATTCGCGGAGGCGCTGTTTGTTTTACTCAACCATCTAGATTCAGCAACGTGGACTGTGCGCCATACTCGGAGTCCAACATATGCTCCGGACTTACGTGGTGGTCAGGACCCGGGACTCCATCGTGGCACGTGGAGCTGAACTGCTGGGGTAATGTCACCATCATATCATCATCGGTCTCCATCCATCAAGGGCCTGCTGATTACGCCGTAGGTGTTCTGTGGTCAATTGGGACACGTTTCACACCACCGTCGAAGATCTCTCTCTGCAACCATCTACACTGCTTGTGGACTGCATACAAACTGCGCTGAATAAGGCCACTACTATCACCTGGACGGACGTGAATCGCCCGGTGCCGGATGTGGGTCTGCTTAACCCCTGGGCTGGTCACCGACAAGCGGAGATGGCAGCTTTCCGAGACCCGCCTTCGGCGCAAGCACGGAAAAGGCTGAATTACCTCACTGCCAAGGCTCGCAGATATGAACGCGATCTCTCGCGACAGCAGTAGCATGCGTGGTGTGAACAGTTCTCGACAGAGTCATCGAATGCTGCTCTCTGACGAATATTTCGTGCAATGGAACATGGTTCCCATCTTCTTGTCGCAGCGGCCACAGCATGCTTCGCAGCTAACTTAGCTCCGTATGATTTCGTCAGAGAGGCAGCGCGGAAGTTTTTCCCCAGGTATGATGTGTTGCCTCCAAGGGTCATAGGAGCCGCCTTGGCTGTCATTCCGGCGTATGTCGATAATCTCCCATCTACAGCCGACGCCGAGGGAATTGCAAGCCTATATTCAATATCCGAGTTGCTTGCAGCAATAGACGAGGCCCGTCGGAAAACTGCGCCCGGTCCGAACTTGATTCCGTGCGAGTTTTACAAGAACTTAAGTTCCGCTGCACCGCCTCAACTCCTCGCCACCATTAACAAGGTATGGATAGAAGGCATCGTACCAGAAACCTGGAAATCGGCTATGGTGATCCCCGTACCAAAGCCGGGGAAGCCGCCGACAGACCTCGGAAATCTCCGGCCTTTATCTTTTACGCCAACATTATGCAAGGTTACCGAAAAAATGCTTGCCACACTACTGCCATGTTGGCTTGAGCACCATGGTTACTACCGTTCCGCCCAAACTGGCTTTTCGTACCTCCATAGGTACAGAAGATGGAGTGGCTGTCTTGGCGTCAGCAGTTCTGGCATCAACTCGCAGCCACAGTGTACGTACTGTACTGGCCATGGACGTTGAAAAGGCGTACAATAATATCAGTCATGCTGCCATCCTTGAATCGCTTGACATGCTGCGTTTCCCAATTAGATTGCGTAATTTGTTAAATCCTTCCTTGAAGGCCGACATTTTGCCATACGCCTCAGTGGTGAGGCCGTCGTATCATTTGTTCCTCTTCGCGTCCTTTCCCAGGGATCGGTGTTATCCAACATTATTTAATATTGCTTTTATCCCCCTTGCTTGGCGCTTACATGATGTCTCTGAGATTAAGTTGTTATTGTGTGCTGATGACATTAAGGTGTGGAGCACTCAAAACGACCTGATGACTCAAGCAGCAGGCCTACAATCAGCCATAGATATTACGTCGACTTTTGCTTCTTCAGTTGGTCTGCAGCTTTCAGTGAGCAAAACCACGTTCGTTTCATTGCCAACCGCTGGGAGTGCCGTAAACTGGCTGCAACACCAATTCGTCTCCATCTATCCGGAACTCCAGTTCATGAAAGTTCGACCGTAAAAATCTTGGGCTTAACAATACACGAGTCAGGAACAGGTACTGCTTGGCTTTCTCGGGCTAAAAACCAAGCAATTCAGGCGTTGTATCCGATTAGACGCATTGCTCTTAAAACAGGCAGAGCCCGCTCTCATGTTGAACGATAGTTGGTGCGGGCGGTTGTGCAACCGCGCCTCGTTTACCAAGCACAATTCCAACATTTGACAAAGGCTCAATGTGATCGTCTAGAAGCTGTTAATCGAGAGGCAATGAGGGTCATCACTTGCCTTCCCCGCATTACCCCGATTGTGGCGCTTCAAGCACATGCGCAGCTGAATACACTAGATGAGCTGGTGCAGCAACGACGCGATGCTCGCCGCCTAAAGTCAAGCCTTACACACACAACGTGTGTACTCAGGGCATATGCTATCTCGTACTCCATTATGCAACCACCCCCGCCAGTTCTTCCTCCGTGGCGTTTTGTGCAGCTAAGCAATAACAAGCCAACTGATCTACGTCGGCCATCATCTACCGGCGCGGCATCGTCGTTTCGCCACCGAATTAAAGAGCAAGACGCCAATCTGCTGGATGGCTCCATCGTTATGTACGTTGACGCAAGCATCCAGGCGTGCGAAACAACACCGGCAGTTTACTGTCCTTGCAAGCCCACTCTGAACAAAACGCCAAGGTTTAGCCTCTCAGATCCTCCTTCCTCCTCCTGTGAGGAGGTGCTTGCGGTTCAAGATGCACTTTGCTGTGTGGCCGCCGTTCCCATGCTACCCACGGCCCGCATTGCATTCGCACCGACGCCTTTCACGTCACACGCCTTCTGCAACGAGTCAGTCGCACCCCAGAAATCTGCCAAGACATCCATCGTCTAGCGGCACGCATCCCGCAGCAAATCCGTATTGAGTGGGTCCCGCGTGACCTCCTGAGCGCACAAAGCCGCGCAGATTCTGCGACCCGCCTTTCGACCCCAACCTCGTCTTTGCCTCGAGTCCTCACTCTGGATGACATCACCCTCCTTTTAACAAGAAAGGAACACCTCCAACGCCGCACACGTGCTCTAATCTATCCGTGTGCGTTAACCCTCCCCCGTGGTCTTACCCGTGCCGAGGAGGTTGCGCTTCGGAGAATACGCGTCGGGTTGCCCTAACTCCAGCTGTGACACGCAAGTGGCCGCATTTCAGATTTATATCCCCGCCCCGGGTGTCCAGTCTTCAAGAACAGAGACTGTGAGACGGACATCCACCGCCTGTTGTGGGACTGCCCGGCGCTGAAGCCGACGAGAATTCGGCACCTGCCAGCAGTGGGACTCTCACCGGACAATCCGGATTCCTATATTGCCTGGACACAGGGTCCATATCATCGTTCACTTCTTGATTTCATCAAATCAGCCCACCTTTTTTCATTTATTTAACCATCTTACTCATATCTCACTTCATAGTTTTTATGCCTTGAGGCAGTAAACATTGCTTCAAAAAAAAAAAAACCTTTCCGGTTTAACTCAGCAAATTGATAGCACTGAGAAAGCAGTTGTTGGGACTAAACGTCTAAGCCACGAAGGTAAAAGACATGGAATCGGCAATATCAGAACTTCAGGAGCTGGTTAGTACAACTAGGAACCAGCTGTCAGCTTGGCTTAACAATATAGTGTTTGACAGTGAGCTCGTTACCACTGGCTTCAGTTCGTATCGAAAGGATCGCGATGGTAGACGAGGAGATGTCAACATTCGGTTTAAATCATCTCTGCAAATTATACCAATGCCTGATACGCCCAATCTGCAGTGCATGTTTTGCACAACTTACACTATGGAAACGTTAGATATATTATTGGAGCAATGTACAGCCCCCCCCCCCCCAACTCTACCGTTGTCGTACTATAGGAACCGAAATAATATTTTTGCACGAATCTTAAACCCAATAATCATATTGTACTGTCGCGATAATTTCATTTGCCTGAAATAGACTGGTCAAATTTTCAGCTAAAAAGCATGACCCCCACTGTGAAGCTATGTTGGGCATTGGTTTTGCCTTCGACTTATTGAAGATTGTAGAAGGAAATACATTATTTCAGGGCAATTGCTAGTCAATGCTCGACCAATTTTTTTTTATCGGATCGATTAGTGCAAAACAAATAGCCAGATAGTACATAGAATATCGGAGCACAAATTTGTACTGCTCGCTTCTGCACAGACCACTTTAGATAAGAAACCTAAATATTTATCCTTCGAAATTTTCTCGAGCTTTTCTCGAGACACATTTTCAGTATCTTAGACTCTTGACCACTGATGACTTCACTTGAAGTAATCACATTGGCTGCATAATGGTTATTGTTAATCGCAAGTTTTTCTTTCTGAGGAGAGCTTTGAGACTAATTCTGTCCGACTGCTCGCATACAAAAATATAATTCTGCCAGTACTAGACTATGCATGCGTTATTTGGGACACTTTCACTAATACATACAATAATAAGATATAAATGGTGCAACTAAAAGCAGCTCGCTTCATTTATAACAGATTTGGACGTACGTCAGTGACAGAACTGTTAACTAAAGCGGACTTCCCCCATTAACGCAAAAAAAACCGCCTGCCGTTACTAAAATCTCTGTTTAAATTTATTAACTGCCACTTTAAGGCATATCTGACGAGGATAATTTCTTTTTCATCTGGTTACGCCACTAAGGAAAGACATAGCAGCACAGTAACGCCATTTACCGCGCGCAATAGCCATTTTAAGTATTCTTTCTTTCCACGACCAGTAATTGAACGGGATCTCCTAACCAATGTCCATGTTTCAAATACATCTATATCGACTTTTCTTTATAGTGTTGGTTAAACTTCTGTTGTGTATGCTTATTTTCCAAAATTTTCAAGCTACTTTGTTCTATTTTTTTTGTTGTGTTCGTGGCCTGTGTTATTACTTTGTGTTCACTTATCTGTATCCCACCCTGCTAAAATCCCCAGCGAGAATTGCAGCACAAGCAATATAAACAGATAGCAATGAAATGTTGTAAGCGCAGAGCACAAGTATGCAAAAAAGTGCGTGCCAGAAGTAAAGGCAGAATAATATTTTAGGGCCCAACGCGTAACTGTCTCGGTTTTGTCTCACGTATTAGCTGAAACAGCTCACACACACGTACGCGCACACGCAGAACTGTACAAGCATCTAGCCTCTCGTTCAACAGAGCATTGAGGGCTTGTATTCTGTGTTTATTACTTTCTTGCAGACTAGAAGTTGCAGACTAGAAAATATAACTCGAATTTTAAAATGACTGTTACTGAGGATGAGGGAGGGCCGACGATGTGCGGGTGAGGGCGAGGGAGTGCCAGCAAATTTTTTTAAGTGAGAGTGAGGGCGAGGGAGGACAGCATAATTTTTCAAAGTGAGGACGAGGGAGGGCCATGGATTCAAAAGTGAGGGTGAGGGAGGAAAAGTAAAAATGGGGGCATTTGCCTACCTCTGGTAGTGAATATCTCATCGCTTCTAAGGGGTTTCTGCTGTTTGCAGCCTTCTGGGTGTTCAATGTGGAAAATCTAAAAAAGGCAGCCGTCTGCGCGTGGTGGCCTGCTCTGTCAGGCACAGCCATTTACCAAACAATGTGGCCGAATAGATACATGGCAGAGTGCTTGTGGTGTAGGGGCTACGCCACGACGTACCACGTCACCTGGGGCTGTGAAAAAAGCCATGTACTATCCAAGCTAACTAGCCCTAGTCTAGAGCAGTGGGAGGCCCTCCTGACTGACTCCAACCCGATCGCAAAGTATATGTTTGTGACGAGCGCGAAGGCGGCGCCCGAGGTCACGGGATCCTGGAAAGGGAAAGACCGCCACCGAAACTCCAAATCTCTCTCCCCCCCCCCTCCCTATGCCCTAACTTTTCTCTTCGCAAAATAAAAGTTTTTACTACTACCGCTACCGCCGCCGCTGCTGCCGCCTCCACCACCACCGCCGCCGCCCGCCGCCGCCGCCGCCCGCCGCCCGCCGCCCGCCACCCGCATGTGATTGCCGTGGGAGCGAAGGTGCGAATTGAGTGACTGGGACCAGTTTGTGTAACCCAGCTCTGTGATGCTGTTCGTGCTGGCGTCGGATGGGAAATTTTGGCGAAAGTTGGCCAAATTTTGGATGCGTGCTTGTGTGGTGCGGCGTTTTAGGGGGCGTGTTTAAACAGTGGCGCTGAGGTTTCAGTGGTCGCTACCGAGGATGTCCCCGGGGTTGATCCAGTCTGCCTGTCTTATGTAGCGAGTGAAGGTGAGGTCCGGGCATGTAGCTCGGGTCACCGTGTTGCCTGTGTGGGTAGAAAATGCCGGGTCCGTGTGGACGCCAACTCCGCCAGCAAGCGTACCCGCACTTCCTCCTTACGATATCCGCATAGCTGGCTAGGGGCGTTGAAGTCACCCACAATCAGCAGGGGGTCGCGACCCTCTTCTTTAAGTGCACGGCTAAAGAGGTCCGCGAAGGTCATCGCTTCAGTTTCCGGAAGCTGTATGCATTGAGGATTCGATCGGCGTAGGGGAAGGATCCTTACCATGGTGTAAAAGTGCGGTATGTTGAGATCGAGGTCGATTTCGGTTGCTGTGTGCGACTTGTGTACGAGGAGAGACGACAAAGAGTCTCGCTGGAACGTCGCGTAGTTAGTCAATTTGGTCGCCACTCCTAGCTCATAAAGGGCGACCGTGGCGGGCAAAGCCTCGAAAGCTTTTAGGAAGAGGCGCAGGTTGCCGCGTTGCTGCCGAGCCTTGATACCTCTACAGTTCCTTTGCGTTACGGTTACCAATTTGAGTGTTTCGGGAGGAGGGTAACACTTGTTAGGCGGTCCCATTATCATAGGATTGGAGTTTAGAGACGGGGGCTGATGGGACTCCGGCCCACAGCCAGCACTGGGTGGGGGGGGGGGGGGGGGGGGGGAGTCCTCGGAATCCGCGTTTCTGGGATTGCTGATCATTTTCGTGTGCCTGTTGAAGGCTGGGATCCTCTCTCAACCGCCGGCTCGTTCGGATCATTTTCCAATTCATGCAGCGGCTGACGTCTGCAAAGACCGATGCCGAGCATTTGGTCTCCATGCAGTTTGTAGTTGTTCCTACCATTTTCTGGAGATCGGAGGTAAGAAGCGCTTCCATCGCGGCCATTGCCGACGCAAATACGGGCGGCTGTTCGGGCTCACTCTCCACGGCGTCGGAATTCGGTATAGCCGTCGCGCCAGCTACCACTGTAAAAATTTTAACACTTAGCAAGCGTGAGTGACGATGATTTTTTGCACGGTTTTTCTAAGCGTGGCGCGTTTTCGTGCTTAGTAATCATGAGTGTCGATTGAGAAATCACGCTTCTTAAGCATGACTCACAGGAGGAGTAACGATAGCGAAGCTTGAGTGGAGGCAATTTTTTGCACGCTTGTTTTAGGCGTGGTGACATTCAGCGCTCACGCTTGCATGCGTGACTGGCGATCTCCCGAACGCTGAAAGCTAAATAAAGGTTTTTATCTTAATAGATGTGGCATTCTCCACCTGTGTATAGGCCGTCAAAAAACATTTATAAGGAAGCTGAAAGGAGAAAACTCTTGTTGTGCCACATTTATGTGCTTGGCGGTTGCTGGTAAAATAATAATTATTACCATTAAATAGCTAATAACAAAATTAACTTTCAAATTTTACATCGCGGCTATTTGCAAACAAGAACACTACGCTGGGAGAACGTAACAAAAGATAGCTAGCTTTTTAGAAAATCAGAATGTCATTTATAGTACAAGTAGAAAGCGAAAAATAAGACATTCCTTCATTATTTCGTTGGCTACTCTCATCATATTATAGTTAACGACACATATCGCGTGCTAAAGCACTGCTCAAGACCGGAAATTCGTCTTTATGCGCTATGTTTCCGGAAACGACTATGCCTTAACCACGACGCTTTTTCTCGCGTATGAACTGCGCGTTATTGCAAGCGGGTTTCAAAACAATTAAGAGTGGCCTATCTACGCTTATTCACTGTCGTCGCCTTTACAATCATAGCATGAGCCTTAATGTTCTAAGAAAAAAGTTTACATTTTTTTTTGCTGAAACTCTACTTTCATGACATCTTCCTACGTGTGTACTGCGTATCTAAGGGAAGAAGTTCAAGAGACGGTCAGCTCACTTCAACATCGTTTAGGAAGTACATTATGAAAATACCCATTCCATAAAGTTAGTAGGTTTCATATGATGCCAGAAAATAAGCTTAGAAAGCGCGAATTCGTTTAGCCTACTGGCGAACCCAAGCTCCATTGAAGGCAGTGCAAGAGAAATTTTCATAAAATATCTTGCGCAAGTGCACCTAGCAGTCCTAAAACTAACCCTCTAATGTGAATTTTTGCGGCGTCATCACCTATACGTTTTTAAACAAAGTTAAGTAAGGAATATAGCTAGGTTTTACATGTAGAAGCAAAGCTGAGGAGCACTTTACGAAAGCGAAGTAAAACGAATTTTAAAGATGAGTGAAACTTTTTATAGATCATATGGTACAAAAATGCTTCCCTCAAAGAACAATCTGATAAAATCTATATGAAATAGAAAACAAGCACAAAATGCATCCTTGATGCCGTTTTAAATTTAAAGAGCGCATGAAAATTGCTTTGTAAAGTCATGCCGGAATGAAACGCAACTAGGCATATAACATACTTTTTCACTTTGCAGGCAGATATAATTTATAACTAATTTAGGAATATATACTTCGGCAGACATTGTGCCCTTAAACATGAATCAGGCTTATTATGTGCAAGTACACAGGTTTGATATTTTGTTTTGTTGGCACGCGCTGTTTGCTTTTCATTCCGACCGGACCGAATGCTTCTCTCAAAGTGGAGGTTCGACAACGAAATCCCGTAGCCTCTTTTGCGGGCATGTAATTTCGACTATACCGGCACACCCTACCACAGCTGGAATAAAATCTCCGTATACGTAATGCCCTTTACGTAATATACGCACAAACAAAGCACTAAGGTCTTCTATGAGATGTGTAGGGTTGCAAGTAGACGACTGCACGGGCTCTCTGCAGCATACCAGCTACTTCCTGTCGCCCCACAAAATGCACGGGTCAACGATGACTGCGGGTGAAAGCTGGCAAAGATAAAATTAACAAAATAAAGTGGTGCCTGATGGAGAGAAGCGTTGACAAATCTCACTTAGTGAAGTAACTACAAATTTATAAAAACTATTCAACTTGCGCAGCCTCACATTGCGACTGCGGCGTTAAATCTTCGTTATACACGGCTCAAAAATGAGAGTGTTGGCAGAATAGAATTGCGCATGAAACTTCGGTTGTGATAAACGATTTTACTCGCCCTTGAGATTGTGGCAGTTAATGCAAGCCTCGGTCGCAGGTATGTGTCGAAGCCAGTGTATGACATCAAGTTTCGCCGCTGCTTTCTGTGTTTCATGGCTCATCACACAGCTGCCCTTGCAGAATCTCTTCTCCGTACCCAGCGGATTAGCTTGTGTATAATGACTTCCACTTGCAGGACTGTTTCAATAATTTTAGTCGTCAGCTGTGAAGATAGCGCTTAGCTCTCTTAAGAGAAATACCATTGAAAAAACTGGCGAAATGTAGACCTATAGAAACCTACTATCAACAGCCATGGTAGTTTCTCCCCAGTAATCCTGCCTCGCCGTGAACTTACAGCCCTATAGGCAGCATATTTCAGCAGTCGGTGCAGACTAGTCTGAAGAAAAGAGTACAATATTAGCTTGCGACTTATCAATTTTGGTTTATAAATGGCTTTGAATCCATGCTCTAGTCTTCTACAGTTGCGCACAACGTGATGTTTTGTGCTCACCACGTATGTGAGTACGTCGTTGGTTTGGTTTATATGGGTTTAACGTCCCAAAGCGACTCGGGCTATGCAGAACGCAGAACGGCGTTGATTTGTTCAACCTGCAGCAAATGTACTCACTGCAAAAAACGCCAGCTTCTACGTCTGTTTCTAAGTCACAGAGTTGAATCGTTTAAGGACGCAATGCCTCACAGGATCGCAACAATAAGTCGACAAGCAAACTTCATGCTGAGCTGAAATTACGATATATTCTACCATCGATTCCAAGCTGACGCTACACCACCAACGGCAAGGAGCCGTTCCAGATTTTCTTGACCTCTGCTCTGTTGCCAAGGCGAGGTGTTCGCTTCGTGCTCCTGTAGTTCGCTTTTGCTATACCTTATCATGTGGATTGCCGAGGACAGTAAAAGCGAAGTTTATAAACTTATAGATTCAGAATTATAAATTTCGTAGTATAGGAGAATTCATGACAACCAAGAGAAACAAAAATATGGTCGCAAATCGTCTTAATTACTGTCATAAAAGACGGTATTTTGAAACTCATAGCAACTGTATTTACATCGAAAAATATGCGCTCAGTACAGGGTCTGAAAAATGTTCATCAATCACAAAAAAATCGTTAACCTAGAGATCGTTGTGACTAGTTTCGTTGTATCAATAAAGCATTCGTCGCGAATTTCAGGAATGGTATTCCAGAGATAAGCTATTAGTCGCAGCAGGCGGTACCAAACAAAGCACAGGCTTTTTGTTCTCACGGCATTTTTGTGGATCTGCCGTTAAATGTGCAAGTCCGTATTCTCGGCTTTAACAGATCTGCTGTTCTTGAGCTGCTAAAAGAAAAGATTTTTCTGCCCGTTCATATGCTCTCATTACGAGAACACAGCATGGCCGCCACTGTGCTGCCCATTTGCCGCCGCGACCGCTAACACCACCGCCCGCAGCAGCACTGGCTCTACGTAGCTTACCGCAAGCCTTTTTGTGCTGGCTCCCAGCAATGCAAACATTAAAAACACATGACTGCGACCTCACCCAGCAGACTAAAATTCGTAAAAGAAACAGAATTGTATCATAAAGTATAAGGTTAGGCTGTAGTGCCGCCCACAGTCACATGCGATTTCAATACAATACTATTAGATCGATGCGTCGCGCACTGTCATAAAACAAGCGAACTCCAGCCGCGATGTGCAGCACAAACAGGTACGTTTTTAGTGTGCCCTTAAGGCGCCGGTTATACGTAATGTGGCCAGTTTCAACGCGTCGTAATGTTCGCTTCGACTGTGAATTGCGGTATGCCATATTTATCTCATTTTCGATGCTCTCCGCGGAAGAACGATGGGAGCAGGCCCTTTCTACCCCAACGTGCGAGCAGCGAGGAGGCTCAAAGAGCGCCGGTGGTACTACTCCTCTCCTGAAAATGTCCACCGACGCGAACCGCTACGAGGCCGCGAAACTTTGGCGGCAAAGAGCAAACGCTAACCAGCGCAAGATGCCGGGACCGGCGGAAATGGATGGTGTACGAGACGACTAACAGCAACGGCAGCTAGAGAAATACCCTAGTTACACGGCCGACTTAACCGCGGTTAACCGTAACCATGGTTAGGCGGAAATAACCTTGGTTATCGCTAACCTCAGTTTGGCGGTGTTACACGCGAAAACTTGTCCCATGGGCGTGTTCGGCGCTGGTCACGTGACTGCTGCTCCAGATACAATTATAAGGCCCATTTTATTCCCGTGATATACAAAACATTCACCAGAACACTGTGATAAGAAGTTCTTTTTGTGAACTAAGCTTGGTATCGCCTGTGCATCTAAACTTGGTACCTGAGGTTGTTCGAATTCAGACATAACATGAACGTAGTCTTTCGACATGGGGCGCAGTCGACACCGTAGCCGATGCTAGAGCCAAGGCAATCCTCCTTCGCTGCTTGCCATCGCCTCGGCACTTTGAGCTACTTCGTTTTCTTCTCGCTGTTTTCGTTTTATTCTATTTCATATTGTTTCTCGTGTCATAATAAGTGCACTTTGCTGTTTTAAGTATATTTTCAATTCTAGTCCATCCTTTTCTTCGTGTTTGAAGTGTATTTTACTACATGAAGTGTTGACAGTGCTGTGCGTCGGCGAGAAGTTGTGCATATAGCGATGGCTCAGAGCAAGCCTGTGTCGGGCGGCGAGGAAGAGAGCAAGTTCCTCGCTGTGCTCGCCGCTTATCAAATGGAAATGCAGCAGCTACGTTGGCGACAGCTCGCCATTCTTGGCGAACTTGAAGACAAGCAAGCCGAGCAAGAACGAGCCGAACATACGTGCCGGCGCCTCCAAGTTCTGGCTGCAAGTTCTGTGCTCTCGCGAGTGGAGTGTGTGGGCGTATCCGCGCGAAGCTTCATGGTACGAAGCAACGGTTCCGCACTTGCCAGAGGCTGGGTTTAGGGAGAACTTTAGAATGACAAGAGGCACATTTAAATGCATTTTAAATGTGTGACACCGCATGAGGAGGCTGGACAGAAATATGCGGAAAGCAATACCGCTGCATAAACGTGTGGCAATTGCCGTATACCGTCTTGCGACTTCCGCGGAAGAAAGAACTGTGGCAAATGTGTTTGGAGTCAGTCGCTCCTCAGTTAACATCATTGTTAAAGAGTTCTGCGATGTTGTTGTGCAACTTCTCGAACCTCGGTACGTGAGAATGCCGAGGACGCACGAACTGGCCGAACACCTGCAGCAGTTTTCTGCAGTTGCAGGCTTTCCTCAAGCTGTTGTAGCACTAGACGGCTGCTACATCGAAGTCTGTCCACCTTCCAAGCATGCAGTGGACTACCATAGCTATAAGGGGTGGTATAGTGTAATACTTTTGGCTGTTGCTGACCACAGGTACAAATTCCTTTACACAAACAGCGGATCTCCTGGGAGGAACCATGACGCAGGTGTGTTTGCAGAATCGAAACTGCCAAAGTTTCTGAGCAGAAAATTGTTAAAGATGGAAACCAAAACCATCGAAGGAGTGCACGTTCCACCTCTGCTGCTGGCTGATCAAGCCTTCTCACTCCAAAAAAACATCATGAAGCCATACCCGCATTTTGGGACTACTGATTCTGCTACGCAGGCATTTAACATTCATCTTTCAAGTGCCAGGCGTGTGGTAGAAAATGCCTTCGGGCGGCTCAAGGCACGTTTTCGCATACTGCCTAAGGGCCTTGAATGCGACATTGTCAATGTGAACAAAGTCATTCGCTGCCGCTGCGTGCTCCACAATATTTGTGAGGAAATCACTGACAGATGCGACGCCAACTGGCTGGATGTGGTCCGTCTAGAGGATGGACGACAACCACAGCCTTCCTGCACAAGCAGTCAAGAGGAGCCTTCGGGGGTGGCAGTGAGAAATGCCCTGGCAAAGCACCTTGCTTCACAGTGAACAGTCTTGCATGTGTAGCAGCAGCATGATCGGGTGATCGAACGCTTCCATCGTTTGCTAAAAACATCCCTCAAAGCCCAACTCGACACCACACACTGCACCGCCTCCTTACCACTGGTTCTGATTAGCCTCCGTGCTACGCTGAAACAAGATCGTCGTTGCACTCCGGCAAAACTTGTCTTCAGCTCACCCTGGTGAATTTTTCGAATCTACCGGTTCGTATACAAGTCCAGACCGTACCGATCACGTGACACAGCTCCGCTATTTTTGCCGCCATCTCAGGATGACACATCTCCGACGCCAGTCTCGACGATCTTCCCAAGTTCCATCCGAACTCGCGACTTGCACGCACATCTTTGTTCGCCGAGACTCAGTCCGCAAGCCCCTTCAGCGCCCCTACGACGGCCCCTTCCATGTACTCAAAAGAACATCGTAATTCTTCATCGTCGACATTCATGGGCACACTGACACCCTTTCAATCGACTGCTTGAAGCCAGCCTTCAGAGAGGACGTGCCGCCCACTGGACCTTCATGTGTGCTTTCTCAAGTTGTATAGCATGATGAAAAGTAGTGTCTTTTGCAGCAGAGTTTATCATGCAATTGTGACGGTACACCCATCAATCAAAGCACCTGCCTACTTCATAGTATACCTATTCATTACACCGCATAAAGTATTGAGACGTGACCTCAGCCTAATGCTTGCAGCATGTATGTGTATCTGTTTTATTCAGTGCTACCATTGTGTCATGTTGTGCAAAATGGCATTGTAGGGTTATGGAGGTTTACAACTTGGATCTTGTTCCGTTGTCTACCCATTTTATAATTTTCATAGCTTGTCGTATAGCATGTATATATTATCAACAATGTTGGCCACAAAATATTTTGTTTTATATTGGGCAAAGGCTTGTTTAATGTTTGCAGGATAAAAGGACAGTGATAAGCATTCTTAAGTTTAAATTATTTAAGTGAGTGCTGTATCATTATTGATGCGGACAAATTAGACGGTAGTAGTTAAAAAATATTCGGCTTAAGCATTTGACCATGCTGCACTGTCTGTCGCAGTTGGTAATACATCACTTATTTCAGAGGGGACAGATTATTTCATTCCTGATTTTTATTTGCTATGAAGTATGATTTCATGACATCAAGCATTCCTC
The DNA here is from genome assembly GCA_030143305.2 of Amblyomma americanum. Lineage (NCBI taxonomy): Eukaryota > Metazoa > Arthropoda > Arachnida > Ixodida > Ixodidae > Amblyomma > Amblyomma americanum. The sequence goes on along the minus strand of JARKHS020000745.1, from coordinate 64,484 downwards.
TTTGAATCTCGTTGCTTTCCTTCTGCAGTTCCAAGAACTGCTTTCTCTTGCGGCCTTGGCTGCCCGGTCATCGGCTTGCTGCTGCATTGTCAGCAGCTCCTGAAAAAACTGCCAATACCAAGCAAAAGATAAAAACTATAAATATGTATGCCACATAGCTGCAGGTTATAACACCTAGCCGCTAGGCAAGGCACAAAATAGATTTTTGACAATTTATCAAGAAAGCTCAGAGAAATGAGCAGCATAAAAAAGGTAGAAATGACGACTTCCTACTCGCAAGCCATTTTATGATGGGAAATGCAGTGTGGATTCTTCCTTTTATGAAATATTTGACATTATACTTGATTAGACTAAACTCCTATTAAGGAACACGTATGATGTAATATAATAGGCTTGCCACATGTTTTGGAAAATACAAATACTCGCACCCTATTCCTTTAACTGTGGCCAGCTGCTGGAAACAGTGGACACAAGAGTAATTTAGGATTAACCGGGGTGGAGAAAGTGTTATGCAATGCATTTCTTGTACCGCAATTTATTCGTCTTGGAGAGTATCAGTACAGTCTGACAGCAAAGATCTTTCACAGCGCACAGTGCAGTGTGTTGTAATTGTGTTATGTGTGATGACAATCAAACACAATCAAATCATGTGCAGCTTATTGGAAACACTGCACAGAGCTATGCATCACTCCATCTTGTTCACTTTGTCGTTTCCCACAGGTTTTCTTTGCTTGTTGGCTCTTGAACATGTTCAAATTCTTTCATGTTCTCTTTTCACTGCCTGCTTTGGAGCAAAGTGCATACATATTAAGATGAGTTTATTCTGTTGTCTGTAATAAAACAAAGTCAATGAGACATGTCCTTTGAAAGTTTTAGTCACTTGATTTGTGTTGTGTAGTGTTTTCGAACTACATAGCTGTGATGGCTATAACACGTCATCTTGCCGAGGCAAAAAAAAACATTTCCTTGTTGCAGCGTTACTAGTCATGATGGATTACAATACTTGTGAAGAAAATACACATGCTTGCAGGCACTGTCAGATTGAGTTTTTCTGAAGCAGTGATTACCTCTACACTTTCTTGCTCTAGGCTACTGTCGTTCACTGGCAGCACTCCAAGAAAAGAGTGAAGCAGCCAGTAAAATGGCCATTCAATGCCTTTTGATCCCGTGCGTGAGCTAGATCTCCTCAGCTTCCAAGAAACAAAGGTAGTTTTATTCCATGAAACTTTGCATCAGAAAATTTATAGGCGGGTAGTGTTTCTTTTAAAGACAAACAGGAAAGTATCAGCTACCCATATGGAAGAAGTACATAACCCGCCTGTCTTTGTGTAGACTGAAAGGCTGCAGAATTGGAGAACAAGCATGCTGGTCAGCACTTTCAGCAGATAAAGCATACATCTCAAGTGTGAACCGTGGTAGCGCAGGTACCTGATTTCACGTCGAGATTACTTTGCTCTTGCTACGGTTAATTTGGGACGGAAAATATAAAGTGAATACCAGTTCTATACAGCCTCCGAGCATTGACTAATACCGCGCGACCGCCGACAGTCTGCGAAAAACGTAGCAAGCTAAGCTAGCTCGAGGCAGGACCTTCTACTGTTGCGAGAACTCTCACCATTAACCCCGTTTATCGTCATTATACGGCGCGTGCAAACTACGTCAGCGACGTTCGCACTGCCAGGCGGGTGCATGCGATGCTATGCGCCCCAAAAAGCATCAAGAACGAAACACCTGCGTGCTGCTGGCGCACATCACTTTGGACGATATAGGAGTCAATTCAGGAGACGCTGCCGAAAAACAATGCACTTGACGCGGTTACCATTAGTAGACATACAAGTGGTCAGTTCAAATGAGCCGAGTTCAGGGCAGTAACGATCCGCGCACATCACAGGTCAGCCAGAAAAAGAGATGTATTCTACAGCAAAGTAGCTGTCATACCGGGCGAAGCACCGTGCAGCACGGCGAATGTTTGTGCGTACGTACAGCGCACCGGATACCAGCGTTAAAAAGCACTAAAATAGCCTGTAAACTACACCATTATATGAGATGGCTTTCGTACTTACCGGTAGTGCTTATTGAGATTTTCCAGCTTCTGCCGGATCTGTTTTGCTGAATACGGCCCTTCGCCTGCCGGCAGGCCTGCGTTCAGGGAGTCTCGCATTGCGCGTATTTGACCGCAGAGCCGAGAGATTGTCCTCCCAGATGCGTATGAGTGCTTCTGTTGTGGCAACAGACCAGTTCACACGCTTCTGCTCACTTGATGTGGCAGCGGGCATCGCGAGCTCAGCCGACATGGTGGCAGCCATTTTGTGACTGAGGTAGCCAACCTCAGTTACCGATAACCATGGTTAGTGGCATAACTGCGGTTAGGCTCTCCGTCTAACAGCGCACAACTGTGGTTAATATTAACTGAGGCAAACCTAACCGCGGTTAAGTCGGCCGTGTAACTAGGGTAAAACTCTCCTTTCTTCTTGTCATCTCTCCCGGTGGACCACACGGCCCGAGTAAAATGGCAGCTAAGATCTTGACCTGACCCTAAGGCGCAGATCGGAGGTAAATAAGAATATCTGTTACACTTTACTCTGAAAACGTCGTTGCTAAAAAAATATTTCGAAAACATATTTTGAGTGAAGACATTAAAAATAATTTGCTTAGCAAGGTATTAATAAATGGCCGATGAGCGCCCGGAGTTCGCGGAGAGCAGCGCCATTGTTGCACGTGAACTCTCGGCAGTCGTACTCGGCGTTTTTGCGCGGTACACCAAGCCGGTCAACCGATGTCAACGTACTTATAACATTGTTCCTTTTCCGCCACTCTTCACCATCAGAAACGAGCACGCTACACAGCACACGCTTGAAACGCAGACAGGACGCACAAAGGAGACTGCAATGGCCGGCGGCTCCAATGGCTCTGGTGGTCAAACCACGTTTTTCCGCCAAAAGTCAAAATCACTGAAGCGAGCGCCACCTTTCAATGCCTCCGCATGAAAAAAAGAATAAATGAAAGGAAGCCACAACAGCAAATCAGAAGCGAACAACGGCCGCGCCGCCTGCCTCCGTTGGGGATATGTGTCCGGATATATAGATGCGTGAAGAGGAGAAGGAAGATCGGCCGCACAGGTTTTTTCTTAGCGAGAGTTTTCCGGTCCTCACAGATGGAATCGTGCATCACGCGTAAAAGAAAGTGAGAGGGTTTCCTGAACGCGCATCACGCTTGCGTGGACGACAAAAACGCTTATTTTCCGTAACATGGTGCTCAAAACAAAGTTCATACCGCAGAGGAGCGCGTTTCACGCTTAAAACCGGTCCGTGGAAGTACTCTATGCGTGAAAATATTTTGTGTGTAGCTTTTTCTTTAAATTTTAATTTTGGTGCGCAATTGCCTGATCTAGCTGCTCATTTTGTATGCGGCTTTCGATATCCATACGCCATAAGCCGAGGAGGGGGAAGTGGGGGAGGAGGAGCGTTGGAGGAGTCGACCCGTGCCCAACTGCTTACCTGTGTGTGTTGCTGCGCCGGGGCCTGGGCTACGGCAGCGCCACTTGGTTTGAGGACGGGGAAGTGTTGGCCTCGTCTCCGCTAGGAAGCGGTGGCGGCGCCGTCTTCTAAGAAACACAGGCCTCTATGGCTAGTATTTCTGGAAATTACGGGAGCCTACGACAGCGTTATTTAAGAGTATTTGTGGGACATACTGGGCACATTAGATGTGGAAGATAGAGTAATCAATATTTTAAAAGATATATAAATGTAACATGGTGCTCATAAAATGGGGAAAATATGTATCAGAGCCTGTAGAGATACAGGGGGGCTTAGGCAAGCATGTCCTATGATTCCTTTGTTGTTCATGTTGTACCTGCAAGGATTGGAGACCCAGCTAGAGAGGAGCGAACTAGGCTTCAACCTTTCTTTTTTCAAGCAAGGGGAACGGATTAAATAGTCATTACCTGGACTAATATACGCGGATGATGTAGTGCTTATGGCGGACAACAAGGAAGGCAGAAGTTGATACACAAATGTGGTACGGAGGGAGATATATTAGGTTTCAAGTTTATTAAGGAAAAATCTGCAGCCATGATATTTAATTATGAGCGCGGCGATCATAGAATACAGTAGTTAATGCTAGAAGTAGTGGGTGAGTGCAAGTATCTTGGGGTGTCACGCTAGAAAAAAACTGGTCGAATTTGGCAAATCCCAGCCGCTCACTTTCAAGCTTCGCTTCAATGAGCTTTACATAAAAAATAAATGCTACTCCTACAATCACTCTGATGACTCCGTTCATGAAATCCCAAGCGCCTTCCCGTTGCCAACCAACCGTTCTGAGGACCCTACGAATGATACCCACAGCGCCTCCGCGCCACCGACCGAACTTGTTACTAATTAGCACTGCGCGAGGGGCAGTGGAACTAAGTCCCCGGCCATTACCCCACTTTCTTTTTTGTTCACAAATATTCGCAGCATAATACCTAAACGAGATTATATTTGTTCTGTAATTGATGCTTGCGATGCTGACATTGTATGTCTTACTGAAACCTGGCTATCGGCGAAGATAGATAGCTGTGAACTTCTTACCTGTAAAAAGAGATATAACATTTATCGGTGCGACAGGGGTTCTAGATGTGGCGGAGGCGTGCTTGTAGCTGTTGCTGATACTGTTATGTCTTTTCCGATCCATTTTGTAAGCGCGTTGGAACTTGTACTGGTTGAAATTCGCACATGCTCTAGGAAATTGATAGTGGGCGTTTGATATCGTCCGCCGTCTACCTCCCCCACCTTTGTAAACGATCTTCATGATGTCATTCATATGATTACAGTCCGTTATCCGAGCAGTCCCTTTATCTTACTGGGTGATTTTAATTTCCCCAACATAGTGTGGTCTAATGTAAGTTCTTATTGTGAACCTTTTTCAAGTGAATGCGACATGTTCTTGAATTTGTGCAGTGATTTTAACTTATCCCAGCTTGTAACGCAGGCAACTCGTATTTCACCTACTGCGTCTAATATCCTCGATCTGGTACTCACCATATCGCCTGATTTTTTCCAGCCCATATCATACTTGCCAGGGTTAAGTGATCACCTACTCCTTCATTTTGCTTTGACCTGCGCAGTTCCCCATCAACGTAACCACAGTAAATATATCCATGATTACAAAAATGCTGATTTTGATGCTATAACCTTGAACTGTCTGTTTTTCTAGACCATTACTTGCTAAGCTTTCATGACCGCTGCGTGAATGCTAACTGGAGCCTGTTTAAAGAAAAAGTTGCTGCGCTCACTGAAAAATATGTTCCACGCTTAGTCATCACCTCTAACCGTCAATCACCATGGTTCACTAAATCGTTAAAACGGCCCTGTAATAAGAAAAAACGCATGTTCCGCTCTGCAAAACTAACCGGTTCCCAAGAACGTTGGACTGCTTATCAGGCCGCGGCCCTTGAATATAAAAGTGCACTGAAGGATGCCAAAGATTTGTTTTTCAATGACACTTTACCTTCCCTTTTGATAAATAACCCTAGGCAATTTTGGAGCGTAGTTAACAAAAAAGACAATTCATCCATCAGCCTTAAAGACTCCAGTGACCAACTAATTCATCCTAATGAATGTGCAAATGTTCTAAACAGTGTATTCGTTTCAGCTTTTTCCAAAAATCAGAGTTCGGTAACCCTTGCATATAACAGTGCTGACTTTTTACCGATGGATTCTATTGTCTTTGATCCTGCTGGAGTGGAAAAAAATAGTCGAAAAACAAAAGGTTTCTTCGTCATGTGGTGTTGATAACATTAGTTCTAAGTTCTTGATTAAAACCAAAGTATACAGCGCAATAATACTCTCTAACCTATTTCAGCAATCTCTTGAAACAGCATGTATACCTGATGACTGGAAGGTTGGGAAGGTGATTCCCTTGCATAAATCAGGTGATCAACATTCCCCGCATAATTATCGACCCATCTCACCAGCATTCCGTGTAAAATCATGGAGCATGTTATTTACTCTCACCTTGCATCGTTCCTTGATTCTAATGCCTTTTTTACGGACAGTCAACATGGATTTCGGAAGTGGTTTTCTTGCGAAACACAGCTTTTAACCTTCACACATGATCTAAACTCATTCCTCGACAGGGGTTCCGTTGTCGACTGCATTTTCCTCGATTTCTCAAAGGCGTTTGACAAGGTCTCTCATCAACTGCTTTTTTTTTAACTTAGTAAACTTAACCTCGACCCTAACGTTCTTAGGTGGCTGCATTCGTTTCTCACTAATCGTTCACAATTTGTCACCGCTAATAATGTTTCTTCCTTCACTTCTCCAGTTGGATCTGGAGTACCACAAGGCTCTGTTCTAGGGCCTCTGCTTTTTCTTATATATATCAATGACTTACCTGACAATCTATGTTCAACAATAAATCTTTTTGCTGATGACTGCGTCATATACCGCGAAATTAACAGTGACTCCGATATAGCTCTTCTTCAATCGGATATTGATCATGCTCTTGAATGGACTAACAAATGGAACATGGAACTAAACATAAAAAAGTGCAAGTACATGCGGGTTTCTCGTCGTAACACCACATTGCCTTCATATCGTCTTAATAATTGCAGCCTTGAGTCTGTGCCTTTTTACAAATATTTAGGTGTCTTCATTTCCCATAATCTTTCTTGGAAAGTACACATAGACTATGTAAGCAATAACGCTAACCGCATGCTGGGCTACATACGCCGTAACTTTAATCTTTCTTCTAGCTCCGTAAAACTGCTTCTCTACAAGTCGTTGGTTCGTAGTAAACTAGAATATGCTGCATCTATCTGGGACCCCTATCAAGAGACACTAATATACCAACTCGAATCTATACAGAACCGTGCGGCCCGTTTCATTCTCTCGAATTATCACCGTAACTCTAGTGTCAGTGCCATGAAATCAAGCTTATCACTCCCACTACTGTCGCAACGTAGAAATATATCCCGCCTTTGTCTATTCCATAAGATTTACTACGATAACCCCATCCTTAAGAGAAAATTTATAACGCCACCTTGCTACGTTTCAGCTCGGATCGATCATCGTCATAAAGTTGGTATTCTTTCATGCCAAACAAACCACTTTTACAACTCATTCATTCCCAGCACATCGGCACAATGGAATCACCTTCCCCGATCGGTCGTCGAAATAAGTGACCATTCTGTGTTTAAATCGGCTTTAACTAACTTGATGGTAACATAGTACATGTAATTCTTGCGCCCTGCCGTTTATTCTTTTCAGCTCATGTGGCAGTTAAAACAGACCTGGTCTGCGTGGTATGCTTGTTTGCGTGGTATGCTTACTTTTATGCTTACTTTTATTCTTTGCTCATAATTTCGTGTTAAATGACTGTTAATTTGTTTGATTGTATTTGCTGTAACCTACTGATTTGCGCGAGCCATATTCTTGTTCACATTTTTGTGTTACTTGTTACTGCTGTTCCTTTGTTATTTTGTCTATTGTACCCCACTCCCCTCTGTAATGCCCTCGGGCCCTGAGGGTACTGAAATAAATAAATAAATAAATAAATAAATAAATAAATAATAATAATAAATAAATAATGGAGCTGAGTATCCAACAGAGCATGGAAAATATGTAATGAATAAAGCCAGTAGGAATGCGGCTGTCATGAAAAATATGGCACTGTGGAATTACAATAGGTAGGAAGTGGTAATAGGGATCTGGAAAGAGGTGATGGTTCCGAGCCTGAATTTCGGTAATGCGGTCCTGTGCATGAGACCAGATGTTCAAGCAACGTTAGAAATCAAACAACGTGGCGTAGGGAGGCTACCTTTGGGAGCACATGGCAGTACACCAGATCAGGGGCTACAGGTTGATATGGAATGGGCTTCGTTCGAGAGCAGAGAAGCTAGCAGTAAGATAGCGTTTAAGGAGCGATTGAGAAAAAAGGGAGAAAAGCAGTGGGCAGGGAAAGTTTTCAGAAACCTGTACATAAGGAATGTTGACACGAAAAGGAGAAAGCGAGCTAGAAAATTGACAAGCAAATGTCTGGACAACAGTAGGGGGGAAACTCAGCAATTATCGATTAAGAAAAAGGTTAAAGAAATAGAGAGAACTCTGTGCAAAACAGGGATGCTGACGAAATCGGCACTGGGAACATAAAGGATATTTAAGCAGGAAAATACCAAACAAAATATCTATGATAAATGCAGGGGAAGCTCTTTGTTGTTTGAGGCCAGGACGGGGATCTTGCGGACTAAGACATATAGAGTCAGGTACCACGAGATAGACATGATGTGCGTTGAGTGCGGAGAGGAGGACGAAACGGCTGAACACTTGACACTTTTCTGCAAAGGGCTTCACCCTACAGTGGAAAGCAGCGGGCTGATTTAACCAAGGAATTGGGGTTTTAGGACAGTGGAGGGAAAGTAGATTTTAAGCGGGTAGAAATAACCGAGCGAAGGTTATCTGACTGGTGGCTATAATCACGAGAAGAGTAAAATTTCATGTCATGACTAGGTGGCTTGAGCCACCGCCCGATTTAAAGGAGTCCGCCTTATCCATCCATCCATTCATCCATCCGTCCGTCCGTCCGTCCGTCCGTCCGTCCGTCTGTCTGTCTGTCTGTCTGTCTGTCTGTCTGTCTGTCTGTCTGTCTGTCTGTCTGTCTGTCTGTCTGGCTGCCTCTCTTTCTGTCTGTCTGTCCGTCCCTCCGTCCACCCATCCATCCGTCCGACTGACCGTCCATCCTTCCGCCCATCCGTCCGTCCGTCCGTCCGTCCGTCCGTCCGTCCGTCCATCCATCCATCCATCCATCCATCCTTTTCTCCCCCCTTCCTTGTTTTTCTTCTTTCGCTTCTTCTCTGTCGTTCACTTCAATCCGGGATGATGAGAAGGCCGCTTGGACGCCTCGCTCGCGCGAGCCGGTGGTGTGATTGCCTCGTACCGCGCCGCCAGATGCTGGCTTTCCAGACGCTGGCTTCTCGGATACTTTATGCTAGCAGTGCTCGTTTCCTGCGAGATGGTCTGTGATTTTAAGCCGTGCAATATTTCGAGCCCATGGGATGGGCTATAGTCCGCAGAGTGCACAGGATTGGTTGCACTCGCGTGGCGCAGGGCCGTTCTGCGTCACAGTCACAGTTTTGGCCGCAAAGGCCGCACTTAGGCGAGTTCAGCGTAGGGGAAGTGTCCGCGCGGTATCCCACAGTACCATACTTTGCACAGGCCGGCACGGTTCGATTGCATTCTCGGAGGGGGGGTTTCCCGTTGTAGTGTATGTACCGCGGGACCAGCTTTCGCACAAAGGTGATCATCGCTATGCATGATTTTCCGAGGCGAATAATGCAAGCAATCGTTTCTTTATTTGAAAAGTGGGCCATGAGGCTTAAGTTGAAAAAGGGGAGGAATGCGGGAGATTGAAAGTTAAAAGAAGGAATAAAGCCCCGTTGCGCTGAGGTAGTCGCTGAGGTGGATGAAGAAACGAGTGTTCATATTCCACTTTACATTGTCATGTTCGCGTTTCCACCGAAGGCCCACATCTCTGAGGAGCCGTTTTCTAATAGCAGCCGTCGCTGGGCACGTCCATAACAAGTGCCGCATATCACAAATGTCCGACGCGGCGCTACAGTGAGGGTACCTGTCAGTTGCTGGCAGATCTTTTGCACGCCACCGATGATGGGCAGATGGTGTCAGAGCCGCCCCTGCCCGAATCCTTCGCACGGATCAATCTGGCCGCCTCACCAGGCAATGTGGGCTGTGAGCGTTGTGCTGGTGTCCTCGTCGGCGATGCCTCCGATGGCGCCGTGGCACATGTCTTCGGTTTGTTTGAAATGTCCGTGTACGGCCAGGGTGCCTTCGCTTGTGGTCAAATTCAATACGCCGAGCAGGCGATCGCGAGGTGCGGATTCCGTGCGCCCAGAACGAGCAGATTCTGCTTCCAGGCGGAGACGATGCTCAGAATGTTCTCGGCAGTAGAAATATCCAGGTTCGAGTTCAGGGTTCTGCCCAACTAAGCATGTCGGAACGTATTCCTTAGGTCGACTGTGGCCGTGGGCTTTATGATGACCACGTTGTCTTGAGGGCGCATCTGTGGCATAGGAGGTGGCTTCCACTGACGCGACTGGGCTTGGTTTCGAAGCGATGAGGTAGGCCCATGCGCGAGTGCTCACTGCTTGGCCTGGGAAGCTGCTGATGTGGCAGCCGCCATGTTGCAGCCGGCTCTGCCACGCCGAATCACAAGTTCAAAACGCTCCTCGTGCTCTAAACGAGCAGGTTCCGCGAGAGCTTCAGGTTATGTAGCTAAAACAGTCGTCCAGGCCATTTCGGAAGGCTCGTAGCCCCTTAGAGGGGCATGATAAGCCTTCTTGAAAGGTGGCGAGGTTGAGTCACCGCCCGCGGGAGGGACGCAGCAGTTAGGCTTAGAGCCCGCTCTTCGTGGGAAAGTGAAAATGTCCCCTCGCATTGCGAAAATTGGGCCCACCTGGTGAATTGGGGTGTATAGAAAGTCCTGGTGACGTTAGGGATCCACTCGCTTAAATTTCAAGAGGGGCTGAGTTTATGCGCCGCAAGAAGTAGTGACACTCGATGGAGCCAATATGGCATGCGTCCGCTCGCGTCCCATTCATGCTTTCCTCCAGATTCCGGGAGCGGGAAATTCGGACAGGTACTGAAGCGTAACACACCCCACCGCTTTAGGCGGTCACAAGTAGGCAGCACTGCCCAAACTAGTTTCCAAAATATGTCACGTAGATGTCCTGAGAGAGGTGTCCATGGTTAGCGCGCCCTTTGTACGCGGCGCATCGGTGAGCCCCGAGCCGCCGGCACAACAGTCAACATTAGCGAGCCCTTAATGTCCTCCACACGCTCTGCAACGATGTTGACATCAGGTTCAACTGCTCTTACATGCTTGAAAAAAGCCACTGACGTAGCACAAAAAGCGGTAGGCTGCTCTGAATGAGGTTTATGATTAAAGAGGGCCGCGGGATCTAAAGAGCGCAAAGAAGGGCTCAAAAAGTCAAGATTTGTTATAAAGCAATCTTTTGAGCCGATACAAGCAACAGCTTGTGCGCCAGTTAATTGAAACGCATGCCATACATAAAAGAGGAGTTAAATGCGTGAACACACCTTCTATCCCTTTGAAAAGAGATTAGATTGCTTCATTGTTAAGAACGCGGAGAATCTTGCTGCTTGATTTTAAAGTTTTTATGTTTTATGCTGTGAGCTGGACCCTGGGGCATGAACAGCATCGCTGTAATAAAATTTCCTTCAGTTGATAGTCAGCGCTCGTGTTTGTGTCTCTTCCTCACTGTCCCGTCTGTTGCGCTGTTATTTGTTTCATGAGCGAAGTGGCCCGACAAATTCCACTCCTAGATCTGTTCAAGTTACCAGAACCGGGATTGAGATAACGGTTTGAGGACTGTTACACTTTGACTTAACATGCATTGAGAAAAGTCATTACCTAGTACAAGGAACCAAAAATTGTTCTTGCAGTTGATGAATCTTTGGATACCATTGCTGCATTTGCTCCAGACCTAGTTGAGTCAGTTTCATTAGCTGTATTATCGGTATTAGGCTAATAGTAGTTGAAGCCACAACAGCAATGTTCAGTTATAATCCTGTCATCATAATTTCAAGCAACCAGGATCTACAATATCTAAAACAACCACAACTAAAATTTCCAGTATCGCCTGTTTGTATGGTTCTCTGTGTCACAGTACATACATTCCAAGTTAAATCCACATTTAGTAACACCTCCCACAAAGCAAACCACTTTATTAAGAAGTTTTAATTGGTGCATCTTACCTTCCAAATCTGTCGGCAGAAGCCGTCTTGGTGCATCTGTATTCGCTTGGAAATAGGGTCGGCAGTTATGCTGGACTTTCATAATCGTTAGATTACTCGTCGTTTACGAAATGGTTGCTGCAGATCCTGCTGTTTTTGGTGGCCTCCCCAGGCTCCCGTCTTTTCTTATATTATTTTGGCAGAAGCACACGCAAAAACAGCCATTAGAGCAAAAGAGAATAAATTGTTTGCTTTATGGACACGAATACAATGAGGGTCCCCGTAGTGGAGGGCTTGAGTTTAATCAACACCTCGGGTTAAAAAGAGCTATCTGTTAATGCTTTGACATGTGTCCATCTAATTAACGAAAAGCACTGGACCGCGATTCCGTCTTTTTCTTTGTCCTGTCCTTTGCGCTCAGAGGCGATTATTAAGTTGCCGAGGTGTATTTAGCTTGCGCTGACATCGTTCAGCCCAGGGGTATCTTTTTTATTTTCGCCTGCATTGAAATGCGGAGGCCGCATTTCGATGCAGGCGAAACTGATTTACTTGGGATCAACAGTCGAATACCAAATCCACTCAGCTACCGCGGCGGGAGAAACCTGGTAACGCAATGTGCTTTGCTGCCTCTAGGAAAAAGTAGCAACAAAAATGGATACAAGATCACTGGAAGCCACTCGAAGCATGCGCTCATCACGTCACAAACGAAGCTAGGACCACACCCATGCAAAATGAGCAGTGATGTTCGAACACGCAGGCCCAAAACATCAACAAGTACAAAATGAAGATCAAGATTCTAGCGATATCAAAACTATCTCCGTGACACACTCATGCATGGGACAACTTACGCAACATGCTGCATACCCTAATCGAAGTAAAACACATTGTCACGGACCACTTAATACCCACAATGACTGCATTAAAAATAGCGCCATTAAAAAACCAACGCTTCAACACGGAAACACACAGGCGTAACAAAAATCAACATTCGCGCGATAGCGAAACTATCTCTATATAACGTGACTCCGAAATGCACTTATGCAGGGAGCAAATCACACACATATACCTTCAACAGCAATAGAGTGCTTAATCATGGTGCAGTGAATACCCGTAACGCATGAGTTCAACACATCACTACCAAAAGAGCAGCGCCCTTCGCATGTCAAAGCTCCAATGCGCAGTAATAAACACGAATGCTTACCAATGTGAACTTGAGTTGCAGGAGCATGACGATTCATGATAGGGCGACGACTACCGAAACACTTCCAACCATCATGAAAAGAATAAAAAAAAATGACGCTTTAAAGTAAATGGAATCAATTGCTTACCTTTGCCGTCGAACAGCGGCGATCCATTGCTGTTGTCGCTTCACCTTGTAAGACCGCGCCCGGAACAAGTAGAATCGCATCTCCAGCGAATTTTTATACGTCTTAAAACATACAACCATACAACATTTATTGGAGATGCCTTGTGATCTTGTTCTAATGCAGGTGCGACGGATAAGCCTCATTTCTTCGAAGAAACAGCACAGAAAAAAAGGCCACGCCGCAACAGCACATAAGTTACCAGCAAACAGCGGGCTTCTCTCCCGGAAGTTAGGAGCAAACCCGCCACCTGCGGCGCGGCCATTTCTTTGCGCACCGCGCATAGCCACAGCACAGCTACCATCGTCCTGCATAAAGTTATCAATAGGTTTACAAAAAGGAAGGGCGGCAGGCAGGGAAACACGATCTCGCCAATGCTATTCACCGCCTGTTTACAGGAGCTATTCCAAGGATGAATTGGGAATAGTGGGGAATAAGAGTTAAGAAAAGCTAAGTAATCTGTGATTCGCTGCCTACAGTGTTTTGCTAAGTCACTCAGGAGGTGAACTGGAAAGCATGGTGAATGAGTTAGACATAGCAGAATGGCGGGTGTAATAATCAACGTGCAGAAACTTAAAGTAATATTCAACGTGCTAGCAAGTGAACAGCAGTTCACAATTGACAGCGAGGTGCTGGAAGTGGTAAAGAATATACTTAACGCGGGTAGTGACTGCTGATCCGGATCATGCGGGGGAAACAGCTTGAAGAATAAAAATAGGGCGGAGATAATATAACAGGCTCACTCAGATATCAATTCCCGTTTACCAGTGTCCTTCAAGAGAAAAGTGTACAACAGCTGTATCTTACCGGTACTAACCTAGGGAGCAGAAACGTCGAGGCTAACAAAAAAGGTTCAGCTCAAGTTATGGACCACGCAGCGAACCATGTAGAGAAAAATAAGTGTAACGTTAAGAGACAGGAAACGGGCAGGGTGTGTGAGGGAACAATCGCGTGTTAATGATACCCTAGTCGAAATCAAGAGGAAGAAATGGGCTTTGACAAGGCATGTATGCGAAAGCAGGGTAAGTGCTGGTCCTTAAGGGTAACGTAGTGGATTCTATGAGCCGACAAGCAGTAGCAGGGGTTGGCAGAAGGTATAGGTGGGCGGGTGAGGTTAAGAAGTTTGCCCACATACGCTGGGCGCAACGGGAAAATTACAGGGTTAATTCGAGACACATGGGAGAAACCTTTGCCTTGCAGTGGGTGTAGTCAGGCTGATGATGTTAGATGATATTCGTGAGCCTCCACGATTATGCCCCATAAGTTTGTAGCGGTATGCTATAGCTGTTGAATACTTTTCTCTTGAGGAACTTTGGTAAACTGCCATTCATGATCTGAGAGAACCTGCCATATGAGCTCCGCCTTATTTTCTTATTGTTCTGGTTATTTCCCTTTCGTGATACGTATCTGCGTGCACTACGTGCCATACATAAGTAGATGTATTCCCTTAACACTTGCAGCACCTCGCTACCACTTATGAACTGCTGTTCCTTGCTATACTGCTGAACATAAATTTTCTGCATGTTAACTTTTACACCCACCATTCTGCTCTCTAATGCATTTACCATGCATTCCAGTTGTTCTCCGGAGTGCCTTAGCAAAGGATTCTCATCTGCGATTTTAAAATTACTGAGCTTTTCGCGATTAACTCTTATCCTCAACTCTTCAAAATTTAGGCCTCGAAATAGCTCCTGTAAGCTGCCAGTGAATAGCACCGGCGAAATTGTGTCTCCCTGATCGTTTCCTTTCTTATTTAAATTTTATTGCTGACTTTATGAAGTACTCTGGTAGCTTTGCAGTTGTTACACATAGCTCGAGTATGTTTTCAAAGGACTCTTCTATATACTGATTGCGCACTGCCTGCTTTAGTGCTGCGGTTTTCACTAATATGAATGCTTTCATATTTTCACGTAGTGGTGATGGCAGTCGAAGGAGCGACGAAACGAAAAAAAGGTCTCCTAAAAGAAAACGGTTTATTGGGCTTACTTGCGCCCACAATGCACTGAATCACTCGGCGGCGGCGAAGCGACAGGCGTGCTCGGCGGTCGTCGAACTGAATGCCCGCCGCTGTGGGCCTTGCTCAATTTAAAGCTGATCGCGATCTTTCTAGACAAAGCGTGCAAAGTTACTAGAACATTCCGGAACAACGTAGAATCAGCTCTGCCTGGCTGTTATCAATCGAGATATCTCTAGTCGTGCCTTGCGCCGCAAACAAAGCGATAAGGTGGTGTGGCGGCAGGTTTGAAAAACGAACAAACACTGCAAATATTCGCGGCATTACTCCCCTCTCAAAGAAGCATGGACCCGATGCATTGAAACAAATAATGCGACTTGCAAAAAATAAAACAGATCTTGCGGAAATAGAGTGTGGAACTGCAGCGTCCCTTATCGCGCATAATAGGGCTTCAGACAGACGACATCGACAACTTCTGGTCGTACGCGGCGTCGCTGGCATGCAGCCATTGCGTCAAGAATGGCTTCATAATCCAGTTCATCTGGCCGACGAAGAACCTTGTACGGGCCGATATAGCGGCGCAGAAGCATTTCACTCAATCCACAGCGGCGAATGGGCGTCCAAACCAAGACTTGGCCTCTTGGCTTGTATTCTCCGTTACGTGTCCGAAGGTTCTAGCGTATGGCATCGGTCCGCTGCTGATCTTTGATCCGTAATTGGGCAAATTTTCGAGCTTCTTCTGCGCGTCGAAAGTAGGCGGCGACGTCGACGTTCTCTTCTTCTGTAACGTTGGGCAGCATGGCGTCTAGCGCAGTCGCGGCCTCCCTGCCATGAATGAGGCTAAAAGGCGTCATCTGGGTGGTCTCCTGCACTGCGGTGTTGTAGGCGAGACTACGTAAGGCAGGATGACATCCCAGGTTTTGTGTTCGGCATCGACATACATGGCGAGCATATCGGCGATGGTTTTGTTCAGGCGCTCGGTCAGTCCGTTGGTCTGCGGATAGCATGCAGTACTGCTTCAGTGGCTGGTTGGGCTGTGACGCAGAATGGCTTGCGTTAGTTCCGCCGTGAAGGCTGTTCCTCTGTCCGTGATGAGCATATCGGGAGCGCCGTGTCGCAGAAGAATGCACTCCACGAAAAATTTGGCAACTTCTGCTGTGGTTCCGTTCGATAGGGCTTTCGCCTCGGCGCAGCGGGCCAGGTAGTCGGTCGCTATGGTGATGCACTTATTTACAGACGTTGACTCTGGAAAAAGGCCAAGCAAGTCCATGTCGATCTGCTGAAAGGGCCTTGAGGGAGGTACAATGGGGTTCAGAAATACTGGTGGCCGGGTGGGAGGGGTGTTTCGTCGCTGACAAACTCGGCAGGTTTTCACATAATGTCTGACATCGGCACACAGTCGAGGCCAGTAATACTTCTCCTGAATGCGGCGGAGGGTGCGAGTAAATCCGAGATGTCCAGCTGTCGGCTCGTCGTGTAAACCTTGTAGAAATTCTTCGCGGAGACAAGCAGGTACAACAAGAAGGAAGGCTGTTTTGTTCGCTGCGAAGTTCTTTTTCATGAGGACATCATTCTGTGCACAGAAAGAAGATAGTTCTCGCTTGAGTGAGGCGGGGGGCGAAGAAACTTTCCCTTCCAACTACTCGATGAGGCGTTTCGGGTCGGGGTCCGAGCGTTGCTGCTGAGCAAAAGAGCTGGGGTTGATGGATCCCAGGAAGGCGTCCTCATCGTCGTCCGGCGGCGGTGTACTTACAGGGGCTTGTGAGACGCAATCGGCGTGAGAGTGCTTGCGTCCGGACTTGTAAACGACGGTGACGTCGAACTCCTGGAGATGCAGACTCCAGCGAGTGAGGCGGCCAGAGGGGTCCTTCAAACTGGCAAGCCAGCACAGCGCGTGGTGATCGATGACCACCTTCAACGCTCGTCCGTAAAGGTAGGGGACGAATTTCGAAGTAGCCCAGATGATGGCAAGGCACCCCTTCTCATTTGCCGAATAGTTAGCATCGGCCTTAGAAAGGGAACGGCTAGCGTATGCGATGACTTTCTCCAGCCCGTCGCATTTTTTAACGAGGACGGCGCCCAGGCCCACGCTGCTTGCATCGGTATGAACGTCAATATCAGCGTTTTCATCAAAATGCGGGAGTAACAGTGGGGACTGTAAACGATGGAGAAATTCTTTGAAAGCTTCTGCTTGCGGCGCTTCCTATTTAAATGCCACTTCTGCTTCGTCAGTTGAGTCAGGGGCTCGGCGATGCGCGGAAAGTTTTTCACAAATCGTCGGTAATATGCGCACAGTCCGAGGAATCTGCGCATTGCTTTTTTATCGGCCGTCGGTGGAAACTGTTTAATACCAGCTGTTTCCTGTGGGTCTGGGCGTACTCCCTCCTTGCTAACGATGTGGCCTAGAAGCAGCAGCTCTTCGTAGACAAAGTGGCACTTCTCTGCTTTCAAAGTTAGGTCAGAAGACTTGATGGCGTTTAGTACTGTTCGAAGTCTTTTGAGCTGCCCCTAAAAGTTGGAGGCGAAGACAACGACGTCATCTAAATATGCAATATACCAGAGAAATTTGCCACTTCAAGCCTGCCTGCACTGTATCCATCACTCACTGAAGAGGCCGTCCCGAGTGATGGGTGTTGTCTTCTCACGATCTCTTTCGTCGACCCCAATTTCCCAGTAGCCGCTCCTGAGGTCAATCGATGAGAAATACTTGCGTTGCAGAACCCGTCCAGTTTGTCGTCGATGCGGGGGAGGGGGTAGACGTCCTTCTTTGTTATGTTGTGCAAGCGGCGGCAATCAACGCGGAATCGAAGTGCGCCGTCTTTCTCACTAGAATGGCCGGTGCCGCCCATGGGCTGTTTGAAGGCTGGATGACGTCGTCGCGAAGCATTTCTACGACTTCATCCCAGATGGCTTGTCGTTCTCGCGGTGACACACGGTAGCGGCTTTGACGGAGAGATCGGCCGTGTTGGTCGGTTATAATGCGATGCTTGGCAATTGACGTTTGTGGGACATTCGGCGATGACGAAAAACACTCGCTGTAGCTTGGAACAGATTGCGGATCTGGTCTCGTCTGTTCGGGGCAGGGCTGGGTTGCTGTCGAAAGTGAGCGAGTTCTTTTGGTCCGGCGAATCTTTCGCAGATGGGTCAGAGAGGACGAGGGAGTCTCGGTTGTCTGATATTTCGTCGAACAAAGCAATCGTCGTTCAGCTGTTAATGTGCCGTTATTCTTCGCTGAAGTTAGTGAGCAGTACTTTAGCCTGGCCATTCCGGAAATATGCGATGCCTCTTGCGATGCTCATTCCTTGGTCTAGAAGCAGCTACATTGTTTCCCTCGATGATGGTTTCAGCGTTAATGATTTTAGTGGCGCCTACGGTCACGATATCGCTTCAACGGCGTGAGAGACCCATTTCTCCCGCCAGGACTCTTAGGGGAATGTGATTTTCCAAAGTTTTCACCGAAGGGATGGCCTCATCCTTCGAAAGCGTGATCAGCTTGAATCGCTGGTCGATGATCGCCTGATGCTCATTAAGGAAATCCATGCCCCAGATCACTTCGCATGAGCATTGTGGTAGCACTACAAAGGTCACAGGATAGGTGTGTCCTTTGACAGTCACTACCGTTGTGCATCCTCCTGGCAGCGTAATGAGGTGGCAACCTGCGGTGCGAATCTGTGGGCCGTATCAAGCCGTTGTGACTTTTGTGAGCTGCGCAGCGAATGTTCCATTCATCACCGAGTAATCGGCTCCTGTGTCAACTAGAGCGGTAACATTCTGGCCGTCGATATTCAATTCTAGTTCGGATGTCCTGGCTCTTGCATTGCATGTCGCCCTCGGCGTCGGGTCACGGCTTTGGCGCGTATGCGAGTCACGGGTGGGGCTTGTGGGTGAAGCTTTTCTGTGTGGTGGCGTCGTTTTGAAGGCGGTTAGCGTCGTGGTCGGGGTTACCATTTTGTGCGGCGACTGTGCAGCGAGTGTACGTTCTTCATTTCCGGGATATTGCCCAGTCGCTCCTTCTGGTCGATCGCGATGACGTTTCCGCACACCCATATTTGCAGGCTTGCGGCAGGTTGACGCTGAACTTCATGATGGCCTTGTGGCTCCGCCAAAACCAGGCGAAATCAGGGAGGCGTTCGATTCCATGAAACGAGGCTCAGTGCCTGGGCGAGATGGTCTTCCTGGGTTGTTATATTTGCAATTATGGCTTATTGTAGGCCTCATTTTCTCGCAAGTGTTAAAAATCTGTTTCACTCGGCATGTCTTTCCCGATTCATTTAAAAGAGGCTGCATTGTCCTGATTCCTACAAAGTCTCCTTTCTCGACAACTCCGGCATATTGGCGCCCTATCACCTTACAAAATTCATGTTATAAAGTATTGGCAAAATTACTCGTTCGCCGTCTACGGTCTCTTCTCCCGTCCCTCATTTCCTGCCACCAGGTTTGGTCTATCCCGGGTAGTGAAATCCATAGTTCATCTTCCGTAACGCAAGATATCCTAGAGTAAACTATACGGCAGCGCACAGGGTCTGCTTGTTTCCCTCGATCAAGAGAAGGCATCCGACTTTTCAGAGCATGAGTATATTTACGGTACATTGGATGCTTTCAGTTTTCCACCTATTTTCGTGCTTCTACCCGCAGCCGTGGCTCAGTAGTTACGGCGCTCGGCTGCTGACGCGAAAGACGCGGGTTCGATCCTGCCCACGGTGGCGGAATTTTTATGAAGGCGAAATTCCAGAGGTCCGTGTACTGTGCGATGTAAATGCACGTTAAAGAACGCCAGGTGGTCGAAATTTTCGGAGCCCTTCCCTACGGCGTCCCTCATAGCCTGGGTCGCTTTGGGACGTTAAGCCCCATAAAACCGAACCAAACCATCTTTCGTGCCTCTCATTAAAGAGATGTGCAGAGACATTTCAAGCCCTCTGTTCCTCTATGGCTGCGAAAGTACCGCCGTTGATGTTTGCCACGGCGTCCGTCAAGATTGTCCGCTCTCCTTCTATTTGTTTGTCTTTTCATTAGAACCTTTCCTCCAGGCAGTTAACCACCACTCTCTTAATAGAGGTCTGACGTTGCCAAGCAGTGAGGCAGTACGCGTCACATGCAGATGGCATCACACTCTACTTAGCTGATGAACGCAGCCTGTTTGAAGATTTAAACATTTTTCGTTATTACGCCTCCTTGTGGAGGGCTGCTCTTAATTATTCGGAGTCACTACTTTTTTGTGGCGTCTCCGCAGAGACGTATTACATGTGCGATACCTTTGCAGTGGTGTGCTCAGATGCGCATTTTAGGCGTGACCTACAACTGTGCTGGAATAAGGGATGGTATGTGGTCTTCGGTCGTAGAGGGCATTACAGCTCGTGTTCGGATAGCCCAGACATTTCGCCTGCCCCTGCTTGAGAGGTGCTACCTGGTTCAGTTGGCAAAGCTGGGTGCCTTCTGGTACCTTTGTCACATTGTTAAACCACCCCTGCGCGTCAAAAGGTGGGTGCAGCCTACAGGTTTTTCTTTTATGTTGGTCTGGCGGAACCGAGCTTGTGGCTCGTGCTGTTCTTGGACAACCACGGGAGAGAGGCGGTTTTGCCTTTCCAACTTTGTCCTTCGCGTGCTCGTTGTTAGCTTGAAGTGCATTTTCCATATCCTGCTGGGGGACGCGTCTCCTGCGCGAACCCTAGCGCAGTACTTTTTGGGCCCTTATTTGCGCTTTTTGAGTCCCTCGGCTGCATGTCAAGACTCGGTAGAACCCCGAGGAGAGCTGAAGGTAAAACGGTTTACTGGTTGTTGTTGTTGTTGTTGTTGTTGTTAGCCTATCAAAAGATGACACATACCCACACTGGGAGATCGGCCAAGAATCGGGTGGCTATTCACCTGAACGCAGTTAACAAAAAGGAAAAGCACTTGGGAGCGCAACACCGGTGAATTTTTCGTCATGAACAGGAAAGGGATGAGTGTTTTGATTTTAAAATTTTAAAAATAATAATAAAGAGAGGGATTAAATATTAATGATTTAGTCAAAATGTAATAATTGATAGAAAAGAAAAGGTTGGAACACTTAGCAAGGCAGTCGGTGAGATTCTATCAGGAAATTTTGAACAGCGGTGCAAACAGATCTGTGGCTGAACCCAAATGTGGTGGCGCCAAATGATAGCAAGAGCGGGCTGCTCAAACTAAGGCAAAGATGCTGCAAGGGCTCCTCCAGCAACCTTTTTCTCAGTCAGTTGAATCGGCGACAATACAGCCAAAAATGTTCAATAGATTCTGGCTCACGGCAAAATGCACAAAGGGGAGAGATCGCCAAACCCAACTTGTGTAAATAGAAATTTAGAGGGGGGATGCGGCAGCGCAGCCTCGTAAGTGATACTTCAAGCTGCCGAGAGCAACAAATTTTCCTGTTCCAATAATATTTAAGGTGCTCATAATCCGCCGATGTTAAAAGTGATGTGTCTTGCGTGTTTAAAAACGCACGTCGCCGATATCTAGATGCTGTAATGTAGGCTGTAGCCGGGATGATTGGCAACACGGGGCCGCTGAGGGAAGCCTTTGCGAGATCATCAGCAATCTCATTTACTGTCACACTGTTGTGGCCAGGAACCCATACCAAATGAACAAGGCTCAAATGCGGAGGAAGTAGGGATAAGAAAGTTGATAAAATGGGACCGTCAACTTGTGCAGCGAGGGACGAACACAAACATAAAGAATCAGTAATTACTGCAACTGCTTTAATAGAGGGGCCTAGCTTGCGTAGAGCAAGTACAACTGCTAGAAACTCTGCTTGAAAAATAGGGGTGAAATCTGGAAGGCGCAGAGAAAAGGACCAGTCTAAATGCGAGCAAAATATTCCCACACCTGCTTTTTCATTGCATAGCGATGCATCAGTGGCTATTGCTATATCTGTAGGTAGGGTCCTCAGATGATCTTCTAGAAGACCATTTAGAATACTCGGTGGCAAAAGTTTTGCATTTTTTGGGAATATGTCGTCGAAAACAATGTGGACAGTGGGCCCATTCCGAAGCGCAGGAAGGATATCATAAATGTTGACATCTAAAGGCTGAAGTAATGTTTGCACAAACACTACCTGAGGGGAATTGAAACGAGACCAGGGGACACCAAAAAAAGGAGGTCGGCTGAGAACAGAAAATGCTTTGGGAACGGTGGAAATGGGATTCATAGATCCTGAGGTAAGTTTGCACAGTTAAAAATTGAAGTCGTGATAAGAGAGACGGAATGCGGGCTTCAAGGTACAGCACATTGATAGCCACAAATTTTGGAAGGCCGAGGCACATGCGAAGTGCTTCCCTCTCTAAAAGGACGAGAGGGCGAAGTTTATATGTATCCGAGCCTGAAAACAACACTGACCCAAATTCTAAAATTGGCCTGACATACATTATGTAGATCATTAATAGCGCATCTCTGCGCATGCCGTACCGGTGATGACATAATACTCCGTAACATGCCCACGGCACGAGCCCCTTTCGCCGCGACATGGTCAATGTGAGGTCGCCAGGTGAGTTTGTTGTCATAAATGACCCCTAGGTATTTTAGGGATTGAACCTGCGGTATTATTTTTAACTGGCAAGTGAGAGAAACCACTACAGGAGTGAATAGAGGGAAAACAAGAGTGGCGCACTTGCCAACATTTAACTTCAGGTGTAATGCGCTCAACCAGTGCTCAAGTGTATTCAAATATGACTGCCACAGACCACACAGAGAATGTATATCCGGCACAGCAGCAAAAAACGCAATGTCGTCCGCATAGACGTAAGTGCGTACATGGCGGTGGAGAGGAATTGAGCTTAACAGAATATTAAAGAGCACAGGAGAAAGAACAGCTCCTTGCGGTACACCTCGCGTTTGTATATACCTCTCTGAATGAACACCATTATGGACGCAAAAGAATTCCCTGTTATGAAGAAATGCAGATATCCATGCAACTATATAATCTGGAAATTGAAGAGACTGTAGCCTATGTATCAGGATGGAGTGTTCTACACTGTCGTAAGCTTTGGCGACATCTAACGTAACCAAAGCCGCGACCAGGCGTTGACGACGAGCAAGGAGAATTCTGCTCTCAAGATCAGCATGTACATCCCATATCGAACACCGTGGCCGGAAACCGAGTTGGCACGGGCTGAGTATACTTTTGCGGTCCACAATGGCTGACACCCGAATTAGTAACAACCTTTCTATCAACTTTACCAGGTTTGATGTTAAAGAAATTGGCCTAATATTATCCAATTCATAGCCTCCACCCTGATTTTTAAATAAAGGGATCACCTTGGACAGCTTCCACTCAGAAGGTATCCAAGCGTGTTTGAGAGAGTAGTTTATTAGGTGCAATAAGGAGTTGGGAGACTCTTCAAATAGAATCTTGAGCATCTTTGTGGTAACACCATCAGGGCCAGGAGCAGCAGCTGGCAATCTCTGGACGACTTGTGAAAGCTCTGATAGATTTACTTGTGAGGCATTGTCATTTGGTACGACTGGTGCAAACAACAATGGTCGCATAGGTAGTAAAGACGAGAACCGCTTTTGCAGCCCTGTGGCTATTAATTCAACCACCCGAATAGCTTCTACAGGTGACATAACTAATGACTGAAAATTATGAGAGGACATGAGCTGTTTCCTAGACCGTAGAAAACCGAATAGTGCACGTCGGTTGCCCGCCTTTGAAAGATAATCGAAGTGTTCTGAGTCATATTTTTCCTTTGCGCGAGAAACTGTGCGTTTAAAGGTGGCTGCAATAAATTTATAATCAATCCAGTTATTCGGACATTGGTTATGAAGAAGCTTTTTCTATGCTGCCTTCCTCCGCCTGTAATCTCTTGTACAGTCCGCATTCCACCAGTTAAAGAATTCCCTTTTGTTGGCCTCACCAGGAACTCCGACTTATTACGGCTTTCCTCAATAGCCAGACATATGCTTGCTGACTGGTGGACCTCGGCGATGTTAGACACTGGAGCAAGGGCAGAGCGCAACGCCGTCTGAAATCTGTCATAATTTACATGTGACCGCAACTGAGAAGACGCAGGAGTAACACGACATATGATATCAAAATGAATAGGTATATGATCACTTGAAGTGCCGCTATCAACTGCCGACCAATTCGTTACGCCAATTCCAGGACTAATGAACGTGAGATCTAAAACAGATTGACTGTGTGAGCGAAGATAAGTGGCCGATCCTGAATTTAAGCACATCAGGTTGGGATCAGAAACCCAGTCCCAAAGGCGCTTGCTGCTTGAATTAGTCCTAAAACCCCAAGACACATGGTGAGAATTGAAGTCCCCAGCCACGAGAACTGGTTTTTTACAGTTTACGAGTAAAAAATCCAGAGGTCTAACATCCTGGACTCCATTGGCGAAATAACAATTTGCTATTGAAAATGGAGAGCACCCGGGAAGTACAAAGTCTATTGCCAAAATCTCACAGTCAGGAGACATTTGTTGAAAAGATACCAAAGCCCTGTGGCAAAAGTTTGAAGAGACTAAAGCTAGTAAACCCCCGCCTCTTGACTGGCGGTCTAGGCGAAATGACCGGTAATTTTTGATATGAAAATGTTTGTCGGTTGAAAGCCACGTTTCTTACAGAATTATGACATCCGGATTAAGATGAGTAGAAAGGCAGTGTAAATCTGTGGAAGCGGAAAGAATAGAGCGACAGTTCCACTGCAGAACTCGCAACGACGCTATGGTTGCGAAAGTCTAGCAGCAGCAACTGCCTGCTCCAAAATGGTATCCTTTGGTTTAGTGCCAAGCTGCGTCTTCTTTGATTTGGGCTGGGTGCCCTGAGAAGACAACGAATAAGACATGGGGGACCCACTGCGCTTAAGAAGCCGCGCATCAGGCTCCACCATCACGGAATCATACATTATATCAACATCCCTCGAAGTACCCGGGGTAGGTACAGCGGAAGTGACAGAAGTTTGTTCCTGGGGTTGTGATGCTACGTGAATTTGAGACCGGATAAGAGGAAAGGGAATTGCTGTCGAAAGAGGTGCCAAACTAGCCTGCACGGCATGTGTAATCTGAGTCGCTAGAACATTTGTAAAGCACTCCGACACACTTGCGACAATCTTTTCTACCATTTTAGACATCGAAGCCTCCACAGAAGCCGCAATTGCCTGGGACAGCTTTGAGTCTAACATGGCACCTTGCCGAGCGGTCACACCGGCATAACCGTGGGCACGTTCTTTGACCTCTGAAATAGCGTCACGGCGCGAACAGCGTTTCCTGTCAATTATTTCCAGAATTTGAATTTCCTGAGCTCGAGAGGGACAATTTGAGTAGTTTGCAGAGTGCGCACCACCGCAAAGGCAACACTTCTCATTCTTCTCAGTGCAGGTGCTTGTTGAATGACCATCCCCACAGTTGCAACACCTCAAGCGCTATGTCCATAGCGCCAGCAGTTGTTACACTGCAGAGGCCGAGATGATAATGGGTCTACCCGAAAAATTAAAGGCCATGCCTTGATTTCAGAGGGGCAGGAAGTGCCGGCAAAGGTAGCAATCACTGATTCAGTGGGCATCCGCACGTTGTTTACATCCCGGCTACAGCGGTGCACAGCAACAACACCTGCAGCCGACAGAAGCTCAAGAGTCTCTGCCGGAGACAGGGAAGAGTCTACACCTCGTACAATACCTTTCGTGCACGCCAGATGAGAAGGGATGAAAGAACTTACCCGAAGGGAGGCAAAGGATGAAGAGTTTAGTAAATCTCTTACACAGGCGAGGTCTGGCGATCTGCACAGAATCCCACCGCGTCCAAACTGGCGAACCTCTGAGATTGACTCATTATGAGAAGTCGCCGACTGGAGAGCAGCCCGAACAGCACCAGGGTTGTTCATCCTGATAGCACCACCATCCTTAGGCACCAGCGCGACAGGGATACTGCCGACACCACTGCGCAAAAAAGCTTCCAACGGTAGGAGATCAGTTGACAGAGAAGCCGACCAGAGGGAACTCCCCTGGCCGGGAGACTGGGTGGACATAGTCCGGGCTTACTGCCTTACCGCGCAAAGACGCAGAGAGATAATGCCACAATCAGCCACCCGAAACTTAGCCGATCGTTCCCAGCAGAGCAGAGCCGTCGGGGCAGCGATGAACAGGACGAACGCCACTGGGTCGAACGCCACTGGGAGAAAACGTCCCTGCGCACTTCAGCTTCTTCTTCTTCTTGCCTCGCGCTCGTAGACCAAGTCTTCATCTTTCGCGTCGTCTTGCATGCGGCATTTGACCCGCTCCTCGGGAAGCATCGTCTCGATGGTAACAAAAGGAAGTAGGAGGTCAAGATCGGTCTGAGTAGTACGGCTTCATGCGTACAACATGGACGACGTCGACTTGTTGCTGGCGTCTCTTGGATGTCGCTAACCCGTCCGGCACCACCTCATACGTGACGTCGGTTAAACGTCGCAGCACAACATAGGCCCGAAGTACCGCCGTAATAATTTTTCGGGAAGTCCACGACGGCGAATAGGCGTCCAGACCCACACCTTGTCTCCAGGTTCATACATGACATGTCTGTGGCGAAGATTGTAGCGTCGTGCGTCAGCCTCCTGCTGAGTTCTGATGCGCACACGCGCTAGGTGGCGAGCTTCCTCTGCGCGCTGTGCGAATTCCTCGGCGTCCTGATCGACATCGTCGCCGTCGGCATTCGGGAGCAGCATGGCATCTAGCATAGTTGTCACTGGTCGGCCATGAAGAAGGCTGAAAGCCGTCATGCGAGTGGTGTCTTGTTGTGCCTTATTGTAGGCGAACGTGACGTAGGGAAGAATTTCGTCCCAATTCTTGTGGTCTATGTCCACGTACATACAGAGCATGTCGGCGATTGTCTTATTGAGGCGTTCCGTCAATCCATTGGTTTGTGGGTGATAGGCCGTCGCTTTACGATGACTGGTACCGCTGAGGCGGAGAACGGTTTCCAAAAGCTCGGCCGTAAAGGCAGTTCCTCGGTCAGTTATAATGAGTGCCGGAGCGCCATGCCTGAGGACAATGTTCTCAGCGAAGAACCGAGCAGCTTCGGCGTCGGTACCCCTGGGCAGAGCCTTTGTCTCCGCGTAGCGAGTTAGATAATCGGTGGCGACAATTATCCATTTACTCCCGGCAGTAGACGTCGGAGATGGTCCCAGGAGATCTATGCCAATTTGCTTGAAAGGTGTGTTTGGCACTTGAAGAGGGTGGAGTAGACCGGCTGGTTTCTCAGAGGGTGATTTACGACGTTGGCAGTCTACGCACGTCCGTACATGGTGCTTCAATGTCGCCGGTAGTTTCGGCCAGTAGTATCCGCGCTGTACTCTAGCCAACGTGCGGGTGTAGCCTAGGTGGCCGGCGGTTGGCTCGTCGTGACACGCTTGCAAGACTTCCGTGCGAAGAGCTGTTGGTACGACGAGTAGATGACTGTTCCCCCAGGACGGAAGTTCTTCTTGTAAATTACGTCGTTGCGAAGAAAGAATGACCAGAGGGTGCGGGCGAAAATCTTAGGCACATCCGTAGTTCGCTTCTCCAAGAAACCAATAAGAGGGAGCAATTCCTGGTCCTCTCTCTGCTGTTGGGCAAGAGCTGCGTCATCTATAGCTCCAAAAAAGCAGTGTCTTCATCGGTCATTGTGGAGAGTCCGACTGGTGCTCGCGAAAGGCAGTCAGCATCCGCATGCTTCTTTCCGGATTTGTAAATAACCGTCATGTCGAACTCTTGTAACCGAAGGCTCCAACGCGCGAGTCTCCCTGAAGGGTCCTTTAAGTTCGTCAGCAAACAGAGAGAGTGATGGCCGCTAATGACTTGAAAGGGGCGAGCGTACAAGTAACGGCGGAATTTCATAACCACCCATACAACTGCAAGGCATTCCTTTTCTGTTGCCGAGTAGTTCGCTTCAGGTTTAGACAGAGTCCTGCTGGCATAAGCAATCACTTTTTCCACACCATCCTGGTGCTCCACCAATACAGCACCTAAACCCACATTGCTTGCATCGGTATGAAGCAGGGTAGGGGCGTCGTCATCAAAGTGCGCCAGGACAGGTGGCGTCTGTAGGCGTCTCCGGAGTTCATTGAAAGCTTGGTGCTCTTCTTCATCCCAGCGAAAGACAGCGTTGTCGCGTGTCAGTGAAGTTAATGGCCAGGCAACTCGTGAGAAGCCAGCAATAAATCGACGGTAATAGGCGCAAAGCCCCAGGAAGCGCCTAACCGTCTTTTTGTCCGTAGGTGTTGGGAACTTGGCGACTGCGGAGAGCTTTTCGGGGTCAGGCCGGACACCTTCTTGGCTAGCAACGTGTCCTAAGAATTACAGCTCCTCGTAACCAAAGTGGCACTTCTCGGGTTTTAGTGTCAGGCCCGCAGATCGTATGGCCTGAAAAACAGCTACCAAACGGCGCAGATGCTCCTCGAAGGTTGCCGAAAACATGATCACGTCGTCAAGATACACCAGGCATGTTTGCCACTTGAGTCCTGAGAGCACAGTGTCCATCAGCCTCTGAAATGTTGCTGGTGCCGAGCATAAACCGAATGGAAGAGCCTTAAACTCATACAATACGTCAGGAGTGATGAATGCTGTCTTCTCTCGATCCCTCTCATCTACTTCAATTTGCCAATATCCACTTTTCAAATCCATTGAAGAGAAGTAACGTGCATTTCGTAGCCGATCAAGGGAATCATCGATGCGAGGGAGGGGATACACGTCTTTTTTGGTCACTTGATTGAGCTTGCGGTAGTCAATACAAAATCGTAAGCTGCCGTCCTTTTTTTTTAACAAGTACCACGGGGGAAGCCCAGGGACTCTGGGACGGCTGGATAACGTCGTCTCGAAGCATTTCGGCCACCTGACGCTGAATAGCCTCGCGCTCTTTCGGAGTCACATGGTAAGGATTTTGTCGAATCGGGCGAATCGCGTCATCCGTGATAATGCGATGTTTGGTCAAAGGTGTTTGGCCGACCCGCGATTCTGAAGCAAAACAGTCTCGAAAGTGACCTATGAGATCTCAAAGACGTTCCCGTTCTGAAGACGACAGATTTGGGCTCACATCGACTATGGGTGCGGGCGCCTTGCTCACTGATCCTTCCAGTTGCAGCACGAAATAGTCTTGGTCACTTGGGATGCTATCGAAGAAGGCCACAGGTGTGCCTTTCGGAATTTGCCGACGCTCGTCGCTGAAGATTGTCAGGAGCACTTCGGCGTGCCCATTGGCCAAACTGACTAGTCCTCGAGCTATAGAAACACCTCGGCTGAGTATCAGGGTGACGGCCCGTTCGGCGACGCCATCGCCGGTATGCGCCACGTCGCACATCACTTCAACAAGAGAGCACGATCGCGGAGGTAATGTCACCCCTTCATTGGCAACTCGTAAGGGCATCAGTGGTACTTGCGCATAACCAAGGTCTCCATGATTTTTGGTGAAGGCAACGACGTTGTCCCGAAAGCTGATCACAGCCCATGAAGGCGCAGAAAGTCCATGCCCAAGATGAGGTCTTTGCAACAGTCTGAGAGAATAACGAAGCTGCCAACGAACACTGGGTTTCCAATTCCTATGCGGGCAGTGCACTTCCCAGTCGGTGCCAGTAGCTGACCCCCAGCACTTCTTATTACTGGCCCAGTCCATTCGGTTTTTACTTTGCGCAGCTTGTCAGCCAGTTTTTGACTAATGATTGAAAAATCCGCCCCGGTATCCACCAGAGCGTGTACCTCCAGCCCATCAATGCAAACGGCGAGGTCAGCGCTAACAACGTCGTCTGGGTTGCTCGTCTCTCTCGGCATTTGCGTCCGAAGTGCGGTAAGGTCGGCGCTGTCATTTTCGAAGTCGGGGCTGCTTATCTGATTCGGCATGTTCGGCGCTAATGTAGACGGCATTTTCGGTGGTAGTGCGGCAGCGTCATTGTGAACAGAGGCGTCACAGTCATGGGTTGCGGTCGGCAGTTGCGGCGGTAGTGAGGGCTTTGAAACTTTTCGACTGGTTACAACCTCCCCTCGCGAGGTTGCGGCGGTTAGTTTCCCCGGCGAGGGCTCGGGATCCGCCGTCTGCTAACGTCAGCATCGCTACGACGCGCGGTGAAGAATAACGCCGTGGAGACGGGGAGCGGCGGCGGAAGCCCGGTGAGTCGGCTTCCCTGCTGAGCGGCGGGTCCTCGAGTTGGGCACGGCCAGCGTCGAAATAGCGTCGAGCAGAACCAGGCGGAAAGGCCTGCCCCTCTTGGCGGTAGCGGCAGTACCGATACACATGGCCAGGTTGTCCGCAGAAGAAGCAGAGTGGTCGGCTGTCATAAGAGCGCCACAGGTCAGTTCGGCGCGGCTGAGGGCGGCCAGGACGTGCCCACTGAGGCTCCTGGAAGAACCGCGTCTGCTGACGGCTCGCTGAGCTCGTTGGGGCGTGGTCTGGCGGTGGACGACGGACTTCCGCATAGCTCGCGGGTTGCGGCTCCGGCTCATAGTAAGGCGCCGTGTTGACGGCCGTGTTTCTGTTGGGTTGGGGCACGTGGTTTGGTTCGCAAACGGCTGCCGCGCTGTCAACTGGATGAGACTCGTGGTATGGTGCAGACGGTGACAGAGCATGCCGGAGCTCTTTCCTAACGGCTGCCACGACGGCCTCTGGTGACTGAACGCTCGTAGCAGTAATTCGCTGCAGCTCCTCAAAGACGATTTCTCGAATGAGGTCTCGAAGAGTGTTCCCATCGGTTGCAGTGAGTGCCGCCGCAGTCGATGGAACACCGGTGAAGGGTCGGTCGTACTGGCGGCACCGTTCTTGGAGGGCTCGCTCTATAGCTGTAGCGTCCTTGACGAACTCACTGACGGTTTGAGGTGGGTTGCGCACCAAGCCGGCAAACACCTGCTCCTTGACGCCATGCATGAGATGTCGTAGCTTCCTTTGCTCAGTCATATCGGGGTCGGCACGGCGAAAAAGTCGAGCCATGTCTTCCGCAAACATAGCTACGCTTTTATTTGGCTTCTGTACGT
This sequence comes from Amblyomma americanum, assembly GCA_030143305.2. Classification (NCBI taxonomy): domain Eukaryota; kingdom Metazoa; phylum Arthropoda; class Arachnida; order Ixodida; family Ixodidae; genus Amblyomma; species Amblyomma americanum. The sequence goes on along the minus strand of JARKHS020000745.1, from coordinate 33,494 downwards.
GCACTTCAAGCAGGCTCTGCGCATACTCTCGTCGATCAGTAGTGGCAAAAGTGTCCACCAGCTGGCGGCGGAAGTCATTCCGTGTGGACAAGCTGGCCTCGTGGTTTTCATACCAAGTTCTAGCAGTATCCTGAAGTGCAAAATAAACATTTCAAAGCTTCTGGTTCACGCTCCACTGGTTGAACTTGGCCACTCGTTCAAACTGGTCGACCCAGTCTTCCACATCGTCAAACGCGTTCCCGCGGAAGCACTCCGGTACATTGGTGTTGTGAAGAGTCACCGACGTAGGGATGGGAGGTGCCATGGCTTGGAAGACCCGGCAAACTTTGACGTTTGAAGAGTCGCCCGATAGATGGTTGTACTCCGGGGAAAGGCCTAGACGTCGGCGGCTAGCGCGATGGACAGGCGTGTCGATGTCCGGGACACACAGTGGACTGCCGGAAGGAGTCCTGTGCATACCCAGCACGCTCCACTAGTGTTAGGACTCGGTAGAACCCCGAGGAGAGCTGAAGGTAAAACAATTTACTGGTTAACCAGAAAACGTCCCTGCGCACTTCAGCTTCTTCTTCTTGCCTCGCGCTCGTAGACCAAGTCTTCATCTTTGGCGTCTTCTTGCATGCGGCATATTCATGGACCTCAGTCAGAGCAGCCTATGGCGTTCTATTCTACGTCAGTGGCCTTTTTCAGACATGTAAGCGCAGTAGCACCTGATGTAAACATCGTTGCAGACCATGTGGTGGACATTACGGCCTCGCTGTTGTTGCCTGTTGTGCCGGCGGTGGCAAGCCGCTCACCGATGCGCCGCATTCAATGGGCGCGCGTAGCGTCGATGCCTCTCCCAGACCATCTACGCGACTTTGTTTGGAAACTTGGCTGGGCAGTGCGGCGTACTTGTGATCGACTAGGGCGGTGGGGTGTTTTACGCTCCAGTACCTGTCCGAACTGCTCGCTTCCGGAATCTAATCGCCACGCTACAGTCAGCTGCGTGATAGCGCGTGTTTTTTGGCGCTCGGTTCATGCGGGATTCTGTGGGCAGGGCATTTCGAGCTTTGCCTCCCGCGGCAGCTTCCCCAGAAGCCGTTTTTGCTTGTTTGTTAATTGTTGCTGGTCTTTTTAGTTTATGGCGCAATCGATGCACCGCGGTCGCTGGTGGCTTTCGACGCCGCGCTGTGTGGCCAATACTTGGCCATCTTCGAAGGGAGCTGATCAGAGGAACTCTTTTTCTTGGGAGAGGAAGAGTTCCTTAGAGAGTAATCGTGCCCATTAGACAGTTCCCAGTAATCGTGCCCAGACCAAACTGTCCGTAAGGTATTTTTTCGTGTCAGATTGTTGCTGTTTCACTCTTCTGTGAATACGTATGCTATCCCGTCTTAAATTGCTCAAAAGCAATTGCTTTAGTTGCTCAAAGCTGCTTTGGTACCTCTTTAATGGGCTCGACTTACATGCTGAGCGTCATGTCTACTTGTGAATGTAAATGTATCCGGTAACCTCGCCTTGTGTACATATCCAAATAACATTTTTTTTCCAGTCATGTTCTTCATGCGGCGTAGCGGGTGCAGCGTGTTCATGGGGAGTGGTCTGTGGAGGATCTTCGGCGTTTCGCTCGTGAGGACCCTCACCTCCAGAAGTTGCTCTCTTTAGTTTGCCCTACGGGGGCTGGGAGTCCTTCCTCGTACCCCGGCTGCGTAGCTGCGGCGTGGCGACGCAAAGCGCGAAGTTGTCGGTTATGGTGAGCGCGAAAGGCGGTTCGCCGTGCACTCCTCTCGACGCAGGTACTTGTCGATTTCCTGCGGACGTTGGCTGAAGCGTGGTTGTGGGTCGTCAATGGCAAATCCTCGAAGACCGATAAGTCGGTATGGGCAGTGACGAAGAATGTTCCCGGCCTCACCGCAACCAGAGCACAACGGTCGGTTGTCGGAAATCCTCCAGGCGTCGCATTTCTTTGGGATTGAGCATCGGTCGTAGGCTGGGTGGGCGGGGGCTGGGAGGTGGCGTTGTGGAACAAGCGGCTCATCTCGGGGAGGACGTAGGGGTTGTCGTTAGGGCTGAGGTGTTCTTACTGCAGCGGCGTAAGTCATCAGCTGGGGCTTTGTGGCCGTCGGGGTGCGAAGTGCCTGTTGCATTTCTTGCCGTACCACATTTATCGCTGCTTGCAGCTGTGGGGAGGATTGTAGTAATCGGCGTAGCTCCTCTCAGACGATTTTGCGGATAACTTCCCGCAAGCTGTCGCTGGTGGTGGCCGTCGTGTCCAAACGGATTGTGCAGGGAGAGAAAGGGCGATTGAACTGCCCAGCTCAGACGTCAAGGCTGTTCTCAATCGTGCTGGTTTCTCGCACGAATTCCTCGACTGTTTTTGGCGTCTGGCGGACGAGGCTGCCAAAGAGTTGTTCTTTTACGCCGCGCATTAAAATCTGAACATTCTTTTCCTCGGTCATCTTGGGGTCGGCGCGGCGAAATAGGCGCTTCTTCTCTTCGACGTAACCACGGACGGGCTCAATCGGAAAGTTGATCCTGGACTTGAGGAGTCGTTCGGCTCTTTCTTTCCTCACAACACAGGTGAATGCCTTTAATAGTTCTCTCTTGAATGGTTCCCATGTCGCAAGGGACGACTCGTGGTTTTCGTACCACGTATGTGCAGAGCCATGCAATGAGAAAAATACGCGTCCAATTTTTGCCGCACCATCCCACTTTTTGAATGATGCCACGCGCTCAACAAGATTGTGGGCCGCTTCGGAACAGAGGGAAGGGAGAGTGGGGACAGGTTTTTCACACCTTTTTCTTGGCCACCCGTGGTTGCAGGCTTCCAGCAATCCAATCACTCATTGTCTTTTTTAGCTCCACTCGTATGGTGCCTGGCTACTCTGCTGTAGCTTCCGGTTCCGAACCCGTCCATGGCGGCCGCACTTTGGTGGAGGCGAAATCCAAATGCGCCCGTGTGCTGTGCGATGTCAGTGAACGTTAACGATGCCCAGGTTCGAAATTATTGCGAAGCCCTTCGCTACGGCAACTCTGTTGACTTTAAAAGCGAAAGCTAGCACTACACCCCTCCATATATTTAGGCCGTGTGCGTGAGTTCGACTTTGAACCGCAAAAAAAACACGTCCTAGCTATAATGTCACTCAGCCGCCGCCACCGAAACCTACCGCTCGCCTCTGCATTGTTACGTGACCACCATGACCTTACTCAACCACTGCCCTGCCTCTCAAACGGTGCCCACGGGTTGACAGCTCTCGGCAGTTTGACGGCAGCCGTCGTCATGGGCGATCCATGTGAGACGCCTCGTGAACTGTCTGCGTCTCAGAGGTTGCGAAGACGACAGGCGCAATCCGTTCATCCAGTGGCCGTAGCTTGCAGATAGGTTGCTGCGCAGTGACAAAGAGAGTAACGAAAGCGAAAGCTTTAAAGATGAGCCTGCTACTCATTGGCTAAGCGTCAGTCATTACCACCAAGCAGCAAGCCAGTCTCGCCAAGCTTTACCAGGCTTAACATTAAAGCTTTCGCTTTGGTTCCTTAGCTTTAGCCGGGTTAAGCCTTTGCCTTGTTTTATTCTTCTTTGACTCCCACCTTCCCATACGGCGCGGGTAGTATCTCCACCGAATGATCCTCGGTCCGTGGCCACAGCAGTCGACTGCCCTCAAGGCATACAAGGCACTCTTTGCCTGCTTGAGAGCGACTGTATTGAGTGACAAATTGTGACAGCATTGTGGGTGTTTGTGTGTTATGCCTTTTTCCCCTTCTCTCTTCCTCCTTTTAGTCCCCTAATTCATACATTCATACATTCCCCAGTGCAGGGTAGCCAACTGGAACCCCTTTCTGGTTAACATCCCTGCCTTTCCCTCCTCCTCTTTACCTATCTATCTATCCAGCGAATGAAGCAATTAATTTTCCATTTCGCTTAACAGAAACCAATTTTCTAAATTTTTCACAGCTACTCTGAGATCGTTCAACCATACTTTGACCATTCATCAATCACCGTGTCTTCAAAGCAGCAGCATGAGACCATGTTATAGCAGAACAAAATACAAAACGGCCGAGCTGTTGTGAATGAAAAGAGCAAAATAAACTTGCCTTGGCTTCAGAAACTTTTCGGAAATTACAGCCAGTGTGTTAAAAATGATGTAGAAATGCTGAACATGCTGAATTTATTCGTCTCTAAGCAAAGGTTTGATCACAAGTACTGCTCTATTGAAAACCGCAACAATTTTTTTTTCATTCTAGGCTAAGCGGCTACCTAACAAAGCTCCTCGAAGAGCCGAGCAGGAATGTTGTAGATTTCATGTGATAACCAAACATCAAAGTTAATGTTTCGGCGGCCGCAGTCGGCTGCGAGCCCGACCGTGACGGCCGTGTTTCAATGGAGGTGGTGCGCTCAGGCACCCGTGCACTGTGCGAAGTCAGTGCACGTTAACAATCCGCAGGTGGTCTAAGTGGCACAACAAATTTGGACAGGCCAATTAACATAATCTGGACCCCGCGCACCAATCGGTCCGTGGCAACGAGGCTGCCCATGAGCTGGCTTGAGATCTCTACCACCGAGCAGCTCAAGAAGAGCACCACCTGGAGAACCATGGATGAGAGGGGCGGCTTATATCGTATCAAGAAGTAACTCAGCACTACAGGCAACACCGCAGACAACTTCTCGGTCCACTGTGAAGCTTAATAATGTGCAAGCGGTGGCGTGGAGATGTCATCAAACGGGCGTCTACCCGCTCCCAGAACTAATTAAACATATTATTTTGTCCTGTTACTCTTAATTCTTGCCGGTTACTCTTAGGCGCCGACGTGACCCTTGCTGGTCCGATGATCCTGCTGCATGGCCGGCGTGTGGAATCGAGATAGAAGCACGAAAGCAACGACAGATAACGTCGCCGCCACAGCCTAAAGTGCAACTGAAGTTATGGATCACTGGATTTAAGCACTGCAAAAGAAGCAGATAAGGCGACACTCCGCATTCCTGTGGAGCATCGAATGTTGTCGTAATTCTTGTCCTGTTACTCCTAGTCGCCGACGTGTCCCTTAAAGGGAAGCTGAAGTACTTAAAGAAATGAGTTCTCTGCGTCATTTTATAGCTGAAAAAGAATACCTGATTCAAAAAGAGCGAAGATAAAAGCAAAAAGGTGTTAATTAGAAGAAAACGCGCCCCTTCGCCTCAGGGCACCGAGCGAACGCCGCTCTTGCACGCGACTGGCCTGGGCTGCCGTGACGTCATCCACGTGGATCTCTAGCCGGCAGGATTCGGACGCCAGGCAGCCGGAGCGAGCGGACGCATGTTCGATGAGCTCCGTCGAACACGGCCGCTCTAGCCCAAGTTTGGCCCGTCAGTGCACAAATCATCGTTGGAATCAACTATCAGCGTGACAAGGAGTCTAGGGGGACCGCAATTCTCGAAGGTAGGCACGCGATCTGCCTATTTCTCGGCGGCCACGCGGGATTGTTAGGCCTAATCGCTCGGCCTACTCGTAGGCCCAGCAGAGGAGAGACATTTTCGGCGGCGTTTGCCGCAAAGGAACATGAATAGCTCGATGGAATGTGTGGAGGGGGAAACCATCGACCCTGTAGAACTGAAGACAGGGACGTGGTTCACCAAGAAAAAGGGCCGCGTGGTGCCCCTCGGAGATGAAACCCGGGCCGCTACCAGGGATGGGGAGGAGCGGCAGACTACAGCACATAAGGCCGCCATCGGAAGGAGACTGGCGGCAAAGTCAGTGGAAAGACAAGCAGTGCGGATGCCCAAGGACGCCGAGAAAATAATAATACGCCCCCGAGGCGGAGTCAACCGCCTTCTAAAAGGAGGAATGATCGAGCTCGCAGAATCAATTGCCCGCGCCGCCGGCATCGAGCCTAAGGACGCTGAGGACGACATCTTCTCGGCAAACGTAAAACAACAATCCGTACTAATCGCCACAACCAGCGAAGAGCGTGGAAGAAGATACTCGATTTTACGCACCGTCCTTTACGACAACGAAAACATCGAGGTAACGGCGTACCCCACCATGCCTGAAGACTGTGGCAAGGGAGTTGTGCACGACGTCCCACTGCACTACTCCAATGAAGAGCTCCTGGAGCGTATACGCAGGAGAAAGGAAAACCCTACAGTACTTGGCGTTCGAAGACTGGGAGCGGCCTCTAAGTCAATACTGATCCTATTCGAGGACCAGAAGGTGCCGCGCTGGGTATATCTATCTCCCTTCGCACAAAGATGCGTCTTATACAAGAAGAAGTATGAGGTCTGCCTCGCGTGCGGCCGCATGGGACATCGAGAAGACGTCTGCCCGGACCCGACGAATAGGAAGTGCCGGGGGTGCGGCATAGAAAACCCTAAAGATGACCACCAATGCGAGCCGAAATGTCAGCTCTGCGGAAAAGGACACCTTCTCGGCGACAAACGCTGCCGGGAAATATATAGGGCCCCATATATCTCCAAAAAGAGACAATGGGAGAGGAAGCTGGACCAGCAGGACCAACAAAAAATGACCGATACACCACGGGCCGCGAACGCGAGGGCCGCTCGAGAGCCAAGAAGGGTGACGAAGAATCCCGAACACCGGGAAGAAGATCCAGATCCAATAGCAAGGACTACAACCATTTAACAGCCAAGGAGGGAGACTTCCCAAGGCTGGAGGAAAGAGCAACCGCCAACTCCATGCGCCGCCGCTCGAGCTCCGGTACCAGGAGCCGATCCAGCTCAGGGCGAAGGCGCTCTAGCTCGAGAACCTCGGCTGACTCATCCTCCACGGCCAGCAGTCCCGGGCGCTTCACACGGGACCCCAAGGCGCCATGGGGGCCACCTGCAAGCAGACGCGGTTCGAGTGGAGATCGAAAATCGGTAAGCTTCACAGCCAGCAGTCCCCAGGCAAATAGAGAGGCAGATGAGAGAATCGAAAAGCTAGAAAAAGAGAATCAAGAACTCAAGAGCATGCTCCGCACGCTCACTGCAGAGATCCAAAATCTAAAAATTGGAAAGAGTACCCCTGCTTCTCCACCGAGGAACCAATCGGTACCCCAAAAACAGGCACAGAAACAGACGCCCTCTCTCCCGCCTGCGAAGGCAGTAATCGCGCGCCCCGAGCCGAGGGACAACGAAGGGGAGAAAATGACTACTGAAACAATCAGGCCACCCCCGCAAAAACGCAAAGGGGATGAGACGGACCCGCTGGTGGCACTCGAAAGTAGAGTAGAAAAGAAACTAGAGGCTAGAGATGCTAAGTACGAAGCAAGATTCGAAAGAATCGAGACCCTCCTCACCCAACTAATGGGTGCAGAACGCCTTCAACGAGAGGCTAACTACATTAGGAAAGACGGTTACTCAAATACAACAAAATGGGCAGGCGCAGCGAAAATGAAAACACTCTGGTGTGGCAGTGGAACTGCCGCGGTTTCCAACGCAAGCGAGCGCTCTTGCAGCAGCACTTAGAGCAGATTGAAGAAAAACATTTAGCTATAGCCCTTCAGGAAACGGGAAAGGGACCACCAAAATTATCGGGATATCAAGCGTTCCACAGTGACCGAGGAGAAAAATCTCGCGTCTCCACGCTAGTTAAAAGACATATAGCGGTAGTCGAGCATGAGGTCAACTCACGGGATATCGAAGCCGTATTAGTAGAAATTATCACCGGTCGCAAAGACAAGGCTAGTCTCTTCATCTTAAACGTGTACAGCACCCCCCAGCAAAGAAAGGCACGTTTCCGCGCCCTCTTCCGCAAGGCGATTAGAGCAGCTGGAAACAACACACTCATAATCTTAGGGGACTTCAATGCCGCCCACCAAGAATGGGGCTACAATAGACACGATCCCAAGGGCAGACAACTATGGGAGGACATACACGAACTTGGCCTCACCCTCCTGACGGACCCTAACTGCCCGTCCAGAGTGGGAAACAGCGTCTGTGCAGACACCACCCCGGATCTCACCCTTGGGAAAAACACGAGAGATGCGGCCTGGAAAAACACGGCTCAAAATTTAGGCAGCGACCACTTTATTCTGGCTCTCACCCTCAGCAAGGGCGTCAAAACACGTCGCCTCAAAAAACCCAAGATCACTGATTGGGACATGTTCAGGCAAATTAGAGAAAATGGTGAATCGGAAGGCGATATCCAAAACATAGAGCAATGGGCGGAGGAACTTAGGCAACAAGTCGAGAGGGCAACCACGACCCTGCGAGAAGACGATGCGCCAGCGACGGTTGATAGCAAACTCCTTCACATGTGGGAAGCGAAATGCGGCATGGAGAAACGCCTCCGGTCACAAAGATGGAACAGGAACCTTAGAAGAAGGATAGCAAGGCACAACAAAGAGATTGAGGATTACGCAGCAAAACTCTGCGAACAAAATTGGTGCAATAGATGTGACGAGATGGAAGGGAACATGAGTCTAGCTAATACGTGGAGTCTACTCAGACACCTGCTTGACCCTGATAATTGGAAAACCCAATCGGGCATAAGACTTACGAAAGCCAGGCACACGTTTGAGGGCTCGGACAGAGAACTCATGGCAAAATTAATTAATATGTACATAGGAGATACAAAAACCTCACCCCTGCCGGAGTATGAAGGACCCCCAAACGAGGCCCTAGACGCGCCGATCACGGAAGCGGAGGTTCGCGCCGAAATATTAGGCCTAAAAACAAAGTCGGCCCCTGGTCCAGATGACATTACAAACAAAGTCCTCCGAAACTTGGACGATAATTCCATCCGCATGCTCACCAAATACATGAACATCGTATGGGACAGAGGCCGCCTCCCACAACAGTGGAAGACGGCAAACATGATTTTAATACCGAAGCCGGGCAAACCCCCTAAGCTAGAAAACTTACGGCCAATCTCTCTAACATCCTGTATTGGGAAGTTGATGGAACGGGTAGTCCAAACGCGCCTAACGCGTTTCATGGAGCTCAACGATCTGTGGCCGCACGAAATGGTAGGGTTCCGACCCGGCCTGTGCACACAAGATGTAATGCTCCGCTTGAGACACAACATCATAGAAAATAGCACCAAGGACGCGAGGGTAATATTAGGTCTCGACCTGACGAAGGCCTTCGATAACGTAAAACACGCGGCAATCCTCTCTGGCCTCCGAGAGCTGGGGGTCGGAAACAAAACGTACGGCTACATAAAGGACTTCCTGTCGGGTAGAACGATAAAAATAAGGTTTCAGGACATTGAATCCCCCACCGTCAAACTAGGTAGTAGGGGTACGCCGCAGGGTTCAGTGCTGTCCCCATTCCTCTTTAATGTTGCCATGCGAAATCTCCCGGCAGAATTGAGAAAAGTGGAAAACTTGAAATTCAGCATGTACGCGGACGACGTCAACCTATGGGTCACCCAGGGCAGCGACGCGAACATCGAGGAGCGCTTACAAACGGCAGCAGACACCGTAGTGTCCTATGCGGCTGAAAGGGGCCTCTCGTGCGCTCCCCAAAAATCGGAGCTCTTTATCTACAATCCGAAGGCGCTCAGGCACAAACGCCAGATAAACATCAACATAACAGTAGAAGGCCAAACAGTGCCAAAAGTCGAGCAGATTAGGATCCTGGGGCTATTTCTACAAGCGGACGGGTACAATGATACAACGATAAAGAAATTGAGTGCGTACGCCACGCAAGTCATGGGTCTGTTCAGGAGAATCGCACTCAAGGGTCGAGGCCTTAAAGAACGAAGCCTCCTGAAACCAATGCAGGCTTACATCACTAGCCGCATATGCTACGCCACACCATTCCTAAACATCAGATCGGACGAAAAGCAGAAAATAGACGCACTCATCAGACGATGCGTGAAGAGGGCTCTGGGACTCTCCATCTCGACCTCTACTGAACGCCTCCTCGAAATGGGTGTGCACAATAATTGGACGGAGCTAGCGGAGGCTGTGCGCATGGCACAACTGGAAAGATTAAGCAAATCTACCACGGGCAGAACCATCCTTGGCTGGGTGGGGCTGCAGTCAGACAGGGGGACATGCCAACACGCGGACATTCCACGAGGATGCCGCGAACACATGACAGTGCCCCCGCTGCCTAAAAACATGCACCCCACATACAACGGGGAGAGGAGACGGAAGAGGGCCGAGACTCTCGCAAAAACGCGGACAAAATAGGGCCGAAAGGAGTCGCCTACGTGGACGCGGCCAGCGGAAAGTTGGGGGCGGCGGTGGCTGCGGTCGTTGACGCCCGCGGCGTACCCGTCGCCGCCGCTTCCGTTAGAAGTCGAAACATAGACACGGCCGAAGAAGTTGCAATAGCGCTCGCTTGCGTTGGCACGGAAGCCAGTACGATCATTAGCGACAGCAAAACAGCTGTCTGGAACTTTGGAAAAGGGAGGGTCTCGAAGGAGGCAGTCAAAATCTTGGAAAAGGGAAACTCGATAGACGAGTTCGAATAATTTGGACCCCCGCGCACGAATCCGTCCCCGGCAACGAGGCGGCGCACGAGCTAGCCCGAGCACTCTACTTCCGGGCAGCCGCAGAGCCGCCTGGTTGCGAAGGGATGGACGAGAGGCTGCAGACATACAAAGAGATCATAGAGCACTATAGACTTGGTAGACGGTCCCTGCCACCACCGGACCGAGCGCTAACAAACAGGGAGGCAGTCGCATGGCGGCGCCTGCAAGCTGGGAACTTCCCGAACCCCGTCTGGCTCTACCACACGCAAGTGGAGGAAAGAGCCGACGATAAATGCGCGACATGTGAAGAGAGGGGTACTTTAGACCACATAATCTGGCAATGCCCTGGTTCCCCGGGCGCCAAGGAGAACATAAGAAGTAGAGAAGCCTGGGAACTGATGCTGCGAAGCGAGTCCCTCGCCCACCAGCAGCAAGCCATCCGCCTGGCGGCTAAAGCCGCGAAGAAACACTGTCGCTTCGCCTGTCTTTAGTCGCGGAGACCCCGGCCCCCGTTCTCCAGGCCTGCGTGCCGGGGATGGGGAGTAGGGGGTCTCCTACATCGGTGGAAAATAAAGTTCTTACTCACTCACTCACTCTAGCCGGCACCGACGGCGTTGCTTCAGCTGGCTTTTAAGGACTACGTTTTGAAAATAACGGATAATTCAAACAGTATTGAACAGTTTGTACTGTCGCCATACATGTTCGAGCCATCAGCAGGTTCAGAAGACACCGGAACCAACGACGCCGCGGAGTACGCCGGCAGCGAAAGTCCAGTCGCGACATTTTCACGTGTTGGAAATCCCGACTGGATGGATGGATGGATGGATGGATGGATGGATGGATGGATGGATGGATGGATGGATGGATGGATGGATGGATGGATGGATGGATGGATGGATGGATGGATGGATGGATGGATGGATGGATGGATGGATGGATGGATGGATGGATGGATGGATGGATGGATGGATGGATGGATGGATGGATGGATGGATGGATGGATGGATGGTGGATGGATGGATGGATGGATGGATGGATGGATGGATGGATGGATGGATGGATGGATGGATGGATGGATGGATGATGGATGGATGGATGGATGGATGGATGGATGGATGGATGGAGGATGGATGGATGGATGGATGGATGGATGGATGGATGGATGGATGATGGATGGATGGATGGATGGATGGATGGATGGATGGATGGATGGATGGATGGATGGTGGATGGATGGATGGATGGATGGATGGATGATGGATGGATGGATGTGGATGGATGGATGGATGGATGGATGGATGGATGGATGGATGGATGGATGGATGGATGGATGGATGGATGGATGGATGGATGGATGGCAGCTTTTATTTCCACTGGAAATGGAGACCCCTTACTACTCACCGGCCCCCGCACGCAGGCCTGGAGGGCGGGGGCAGGAGCCTCCGTGACTAAAGGCAAGCAAAGAGCTTTTATCTCCTCGCGGCCTCAGCTGCCAGGCGTATTGGCTTTTTTCGGCCGAGCGGGTTCTTCGCTGCGCAGCAAGGGTTCCCAGCTTTCTCTGCTATCAATATTTTCGTCGACTCCGGTGTAGTCAGCGCATTTCCACATTGTTTGCTTCCGGGTAACCGTGGAACCACCGGACTGTTGGAACCTGTACAAGCGCGCGCAAACCTATTCCGAAATCGTTGAGAACTACAGACTAAAAAGAAAACTGGTGCCACCGCCGGATAGGAAGCTAAGTAATAGAGAAGCGACCGCATGGCGGCGCCTGCAAGCAGGAAATTTCGTTAACCCAGTATGGGCATTTCACGTCCTACCAGGGTAACACAAATACCAAATCGATTTATGTGTTCGTAGGCGCATGCGCGTGCATACATTGTGTGTAGGTGCATGTGCAAGTGCCAATGAAAAATGAAGAAAATTGCGCCGAAACGTGCTGTGTATCGCTGGTGCATAAAAGCCTGGCCACCAACTTCTTTCCGGCTACAGTCTGTGGTGTCTTCACCTGATCCTGCGCCTTTCTTTCGATGTTTTTTTTTGTCTTGACGAACTTCTTGTAACGACGGTAAACATGATCTAAATCAGACCACCGGCACGCTCACACAAGTAGCGCGAGTTAACGCATTTGTTTATTCATTTATTTAAAGTGCCTTGCCTAATTACTCCCGAAAGCCTTTTAGAACCACAAAAGAATGTCAAGCTGGATGATTTCGAGTGGCTTGGCAGCGCGAAGAGACAAGGTGACCGGAGGGAAGCTCCCGTGTGCGCTTTTCTTCTTTCGCATGTTCGGTCTACTGTTAAACTATGAAACTTCTGCACTTACCCCCGAGCGCTTTTTTTTTTGCATGCTGAACACTCTTTTGAAGAATAATTACGGCTGCGTTTCGGAGCTCGCAGTGCTGCTCATCAAAACTAGCGTTTTGCGAGATATAGTTGCTGCTGCTGCGTACCGAGATAACCACCAGATTTACTTTTGGATGACATACATGTATGCGTAACACAGCTCGACAACTTCGCCGTTCTGACTCAAGGAAAAATTATCATGATTTCTGGCGCTATTGTAGATCGTCAGCCATGACCAAGCGCTCATGAATGCTAACGTTTGGTGTGCTCAAGTACACTGGGCTTATATTGTAACGAAGACAGGACCGGCACAGATCACGGTCTCAGCGAAGTCCAGCGCACAGCAGGGAACTCACAAGATAGGCTGTCCCAACCACACACACACTTCGTCTTTGTCCACCGGCACACGCACACTTCGTCCTCATCGTCGGCGCGCTCCCATGGGCACACGCCATTACCCCCTCCATCAAGGCGGCGGCCCGACGCCGGAAACGAACACGGACAGCAAAGGTAACGTTCGGTATAGACGGCGGACGGCAGAGAATACAGAGAGCTGTTAAGCTGGTAAAGCGGCGGGTTGCAGCCTGTCATGGTAGGGCTTCATGCGCACCACGTGGACAATCTCGGTCGGATGGCGCCGACGTGGTGAGGAGGTCGTGTCCCGCGGAAAAACTTCGTAGGTGACATCACTTATACGACGAAACACCTCGTACGGACCGAAGTAGCGTCGGAGGAGCTTTTCGGAGAGTCCGCGGCGGCGCACAGGTGTCCATACCCAAACAGAGTCGCCGGGCTCGTACCGAACGCATCGGTGTCGGAGGTTGTAGCGACCAGCGTCGAGTTGTTGTTGATGTCGAATCCGGCACCTTGCGAGTTGGCGGGCTTCTTCAGCCCGCTGGACGAATGTGTCAACGTCAGCGTAGGGGCCGATGTCTCCGTCGTTGTGAGCAGCGGGTAGCATAGCATCCAGCATGGTAGTGACACACCGTCCGTAGACCAGCTGGAAAGGTGTAAGACGGGTAGTCTCCTGTTCTGCCGTATTGTAGGCGAAGGTTGCATAAGGAAGAACTTCGACCCACGTACGATGCTCAACGTCGACATACATAGCAAGCATATCTGCAAGCGTCCGGTTGAGGCGTTCAGTCAGGCCGTTTGTTTGGGGATGATAGGCTGTTGTCTTCCGGTGACTGGTGTGGGTGAGTTCGAAGAGAGATTGCATTAATGCCGCCGTAAAGGCGGTTCCACGGTCCGTGATGACGACTTATGGCGCACCGTGACGCAAGACGATTGATGTCATAAAAAACTGAGCCACTTCTGCAGCACTAGCGTGGGGGAGCGCCTGTGTCTCGGGGTACCGCGTTAAGTAGTCCGTCACCACAACAATCCATTTGTTCCCAGAGGAAGACAATGGGAATGGGCCCAGCAAGTCCATGCCCACTTGTTGGAAAGGTGTTTTAGGCGGTGAGATGGGCTGGAGAAGCCCTGCGGGTTTAACTGGTGGTGTCTTCCGTCGCTGGCAGTCACGGCAGGTCCTCACATATTGCTGGACTGATGGGAGCAACTTTGGCCAGTAATACTTCGCACGAATGCGGGCATACGTCCGCGTAACACCCAAATGGCCAGCCGATGGCTCGTCGTGGCAGGCGTGCAAGCTTTCTGGACGGAGTTCGGATAGCAACCAGAAGAAAGGTTTCCGTGTTATGGGCGAAGTTCCTCTTGTAAAGGACGCCATCTCGGAGAGTGTAGGAACCCAAACCTCGAACGAAAAGCCGCGGAACAGCGACGTTAAGGCCCTCCAGATGCTCGATGAGCGGACGCAACTCTGAGTCAGCCCGTTGACGCCGGGCCATATCGGACGACGTGACGAGGGCAAAAAACGGGAAGTCGTCCTCCGTTTCGGCCGGAGCAACGTCGGCAGGTGCACGTGACAAACAATCGGCGTCATTGTGCTTACGGCTGGACTTGTACACTACCGTGATGTCGTATTCCTGGAGGCGAAGGCTCCATCTCGCAAGCCGTCCCGAAGGGTCTTTGAGATTGGCTAGCCAGCATAACGAATGATGGTCACTGACAGCTCGAAACGGGCGACCATAGAGATATGGTCGGAACTTGCTAATCGCCCACACTACCGCAAGGCATTCCTTCTCTGTGGTAGAGTAGTTTGCCTCTGCTTTCGAGAGGGAGCGGCTGGCGTACGCTATGTCTTTCTCGTTGCCATCCTGCCACTGAACGAGAATAGCGCCGAGACCAACATTGCTGGCGTCAGTATGAATTTCAGTGGCAGCTCGTTCATCAAAATGGGCGAGTATTGGGACAGTTTGTAGGCGGCTGCGTAGCTCGTTGAAGGCAGATTCCTGATCATCAGGCCACACAAAAGATACATTGTCTCTAGTAAGCATTGTAAGGGGCTCGGCAATTGTGGAAAAGTTTTCAACGAAACGTCTGTAATAGGCACAGAGGCCCAGAAACCTACGAACGGACTTTTTGTCGGTTGGGCGCGGGAACTGTGTCACAGCGGCAGTCTTCTCCGGGTCAGGACGGACTCCGTCAGCGCTTATCACGTGACCAAGAAAACTGAGCTCTTCGAAACCAAAGTGACACTTTTGTGGCTTTATCGTCAACTGTGCCGAACGGAGCGCCTGTAACACCATTCGCAGCCGGTTGAGGTGTTCCTCGAAGCTAGGAGCAAAAATGACAACATCATCAAGGTACACTAGGCATGTCTGCCATTTCAGCCCAGAAAGAACGGTGTCCATCATGCGTTGGAAGGTTGCTGGCGCAGAACAGAGTCCAAAGGGTAGCACTTTGAATTCATAACGGCCGTCAGGTGTCACGAACGCTGTCTTCTCTCTGTCCCTTTCGTCCACTTCGATCTGCCAGTAGCCATTCTTAAGGTCGAGTGAAGAAAAATATTTAGCGTCACGCAGTCGATCCAAGGCGTCGTCGATACGTGGAAGGGGGTAAACGTCACGTTTCGTGACACGATTCAACTTCCGATAATCGACGCAGAATCGCAAGGTGTTATCTTTTTTCTTCACCAATACCACAGTCGAAGCCCAGGGGCTCGTTGACGGCTGAACTACGTCGTCTGCAAGCATTTCTTGCACTTGGGATCGTATAGCCTCCCGTTCCACCGGCGACACTCTGTACGGGTGTTGGGATATGGGGCTAGTCCCCTCGTTGACGATGATGCGGTGTTTGGCTACCGGGGTGCGCCGTACTTTTGATGTCGTGGCGAAGCACTCTGCGAAATCGTGAAGGAGCTCTAACAAGCGCTGCTTCTGACCCACCGAAAAGCCGGGATTAATGTCCACGGTAGACAGAACGGCTGCTGCATCACGTCCGTCCGGCGATAGCAGCTCCAGAGCACATATTTCAGCGGGCTCAACGAAGTCGTTAACGTATGCGACGGCCGTTCCTTTCGCAATAGGCTGGAACTCTGTTCCGAAGTTGGTGATCAAGAGTGTCGCAGAGCGATCCCGTAAGCGAACAAGCCCTCTTGCAGCGCAGATTCCTTTCTCGAGTAGAAGGCTGACGTTTCTCTCTGCCATAACGTCTCGATCACCGGGCGAGTCACTTTGCACGGGGACCATCATGCTGCACCGCGGAGGCACGGTCCCGTCATCAGCAGCAATACGCAGGGCGGGTATCCTGGAGTCGTCTGGGTCGGCTATTTCAATTGCTTGCGTCGGCGAAAACGTCACGCGCGGCTCTTGTAAATTGATAACGGCGCCGTTAGCTTGTAAAATGTCCAGGCCGAGAATGACATCGCGCGAACAGTGAGGTAGGACAACAAAGTCACAAACGTAAACAAATCCGTCGATTGTAACTCTCCCCGTACACCGGCCAACAGGGGTAATTAGGTGCCCACCAGCTGTGCGAATCTGAGGCCCAGTCCACGCGGTTAAAACTTTCCTCAGTTCTTTTGCTAGCTCGTTGCTCATAACCGAATAGTCCGCTCCCGTATCAACCAATGCCGTAACTGCTAAATCGTCGATATCGACCGGTAAGTCCGAAGCTGCACATCCTTTGTGGTCGTCACGTGTCCTCGTTTGATAGCCGTCGTCTGGTCGGGAACGCGATGGAGGATGTTCGGCTGTTCGCTCGTCAGCGGCCTTACCTCCGCAGGCCGCTGGGTCTAGTTTCCCAGGCGAGGACTCGGTGAGCGGCTGAAACGGCTTGTCGAAGGACGGGGACTCGGCGAACGATCGCGGGTAGAGGTTGGTGGGCGGTAGTCAGGGCGCGGGAAATCAGTGTGAGTGTGATCCCGGCGCGTTGACAGGTGCTCCTCAATTTCGCGGGGCCGTTCGCCATTGGGCGGACAGGGGACTCGCGGATGAAATCCGCGAATTCCAGCGCGACGATAAGGGCACCACCGCAAGATATGGCCAGCCTCACCACAGTGGTAGCAAAGGGGCCGCTGGTCAGGTGCCCGCCACACGTCCGTCTTCCGCAGTCTGGCCTCGGGCAACACAGGGACAGGCGGGGCCGCGGCTGGAAAGCAGATGCAGATGGGCTTGTGCTCCAAGGGGCGAGGTCGCAGTTCTGTCGGAGTACCGACGCGTACGTCTGGCGCGGGGGCGTCGGTGTAAGGGCAGCAGGGGCAACAGGTTCAGGGACCACCTGCTGCACTTCCTCTCGGATAATTTGTGCTAACGATGGGCACTGCGGCTGCGACTGGGCAGAGAGGCGCATTTTGTGCAGCTCTTCTTTGACGATAGATCGAACCAGCTCCCGAACGGTGTCAGCGGAGTCGCTGGAAGCTGGCGCAAAGTCGGCAGTTGATACGGTGTTCACGGCGCGATTGTAATAGCGGGCGCGTTGTTGCAGGGTCTTTTCGACGGTAGTGGCCTCCGATAGAAACTCCGAAGTGGTGTTAGGTGGATTTCGCACAAGCCCAGAAAACAGTTCTTTTATCCCGCGCATCAGGTGGCGCACTTTCTTGTCCTCGGCCATGTTTGGATCCGCCCTTCTGAACAGTCGTGTCATGTCCTCATAATACATTGCGACGCTCTCATTGGGTCGCTGGTTCCTTGACTGCAGCGCCGACTCAGCTCGTTCCCGACGCTCGGTGTTGACGTAGGTCGCCAGCAACTGGCTACGGAACCGTTCCCAAGAAGGAAACGTTGTTTCGTGGTTCTCGTACCACGTCCGCGCCGAGTCGTCAAGAGCGAAGTAAACATTGTGCAGCTTCCGCTCCGCATCCCAGCCGTTGTACCTGGCAACGCGCTCGAACTGGTCAAGCCAGTCCTCCGCGTCCTCAAACACTTCGCCATGGAAGGTCGGCGGCGTTCGCGGCTGGAGGACCAGGAAATGAGCAGCTGAGTTCCCGTTGTCAGCCATAGCTGCCGCGTCTCCGTTGCTAGCCATAGGTGCCGCGTCAGTCCTGCGCGTCGCAGCTGGAGCCCTGGTCCTAGGGGATAACGGACCGTACTCTGGTGACTGACCTTGGATTCGGCGGCTCGTACTGCGATGAATCGGAGTCAACTCCGTGTTCATAGAGAGCCTTCGGGGCACGTAGATGTTGGAAAGTTCCCCGCACCTCCACCAAAACTGTAACGAAGAAAGGACCGGCACAGATCACGGTCTCAGCGAAGTCCAGCGCACAGCAGGTAACTCACAAGATGGCTGTCCCAACCACACACACACTTCGTCTTTGTCCACCGGCACACGCACACTTCGTCCTCATCGTCGGCGCGCTCCCATGGGCACGCGCCAATATAATCGCGTTTTTTTCAGTTAGGTGCAGCTGCGTTTGCTGCGCGCTGATGAAAGATTAAGAGAATTGCTTGTGCTCCCATGAGGTGCAAGCATTCAGGAAAAAGCAAAAAGGCACACAGTGCGTAACGAGCTCAAAATAGTTCAAAACTCTGTGCCTTAAGGACAGTGCTGGAAGTGGCCTTAGCTCAGCATGGATGTGAACCAGCTGTAAAAGGCTGAGTTTACAAACAGGTAACAAAATAATATAACAAAAAGAGCAATACTGATGTGCATATTTTGTGCAGGCAGTTTCGGAATGTTGCGTACCACCATATTGTCTGGTCAACGTGGAAGAAACTCGGGAGAACAACCGGCGGATTCTACCAAGCTGTGTACTGCACGCTGTTTTAAAGAAATACCATGCCAAAACCTGTTTATATACCACTACACGGAACGCCCGAATGAGAAAAAGTAAACGGCACTGGCAGAAGACTACGTTGATATGTGGGCGCGGGCCGCAGCGAAGCAAGCGCAGCCGGACGGCCGGGCGACTCTCAGTGAATGGCGTCACTTCTGCCAGCTCTCTCTCTCTGCCGTCCCCCCACACGGCGCTTCCGGAAGCGACGAGGGTCTGCCGGCGGCTGGTTTTTAAGAAGCGATTGCAGCTCTGTTTGCGGACATAATCGGGAAAAAATTTACACACATTATTTTCAAGGTCCTTTCTTCCCATCCACCGGGTTTCATGCGATTTGAAAACCGTTTCAGCTTCCCTTTAATGGTCTCATGGTCCTGCTGCATGGCCGGAGCGTAGAATTTAGATAGAAGCACCAAAGCAACGAAAGATAGCTTCGCAGTCACCGCCTACAGTGAACATGACTTCATGGACCACGGGATTGAAGCGCTACAAAAGAAGCAGCGAAAGGCGACACTCCGGAGTCTGATGGAACATCGAATTTTGTGCTAATTCTTTCCCTGTTGCTCTTAGGTTTACAAGCGACACGTGTTTTTTTGTTCTGCGCTCCACGGGTCTGGACCTTCTTTGTGAACTTTGTAGTCAGCAATGGCTTCTCTGCAGTGTTTCCTTTCTTGGAAGGGTTTTTGTTAAAAAACTACGTTTTTAACATGTGCTAACTCTGAAAAGTCTTTCCATATTGAATGCCCACGTAGACAAATATAAGCTGTTAAAAACAGGTTCAAGAGAATTATTAGTCTGGAAGCTCATTGACTGCAGGGAAACGGAAAGTACTGATAATACATCAACTAGCGAAAATGATAAGACAAAGCAGAGTAATAGGACCACGTCTGCCAAGACAACCGCTATGAGCACTCTGATTGAAGGCTTCAGCCAGAAGCTTACAAAAATTTTGAGCTGTCTGGATGTGCTTGAAAACAACGTTGACAAACAGGGCGCTATTACGCAGGCAGTAGAAGAAGCAATGTAAATGCTTGCTTCGAAGTACGATGAACTCTTTTCAAAGATTGCCAGTCATAAAAGCGAGATAGCTAAAGTAAAAAAAAACAACAACTGGAAAGCTGACTGAAACATTGGCTGAAAAGGTCACTGAGCTTGACAGGCTGAAAGAATGTGTTGAACTCGCTGAGTAGTACGCAAGGCGCAGAAACGTAGAAATACACGGGATAGCAGAAGCCCCTAATCAGTACCTTTACTATGTTCTGACTGACCGCAGTGCAAAGCTGAAGATAAATACACCGGAGCGACAGAGGATGGAAGGGCTGCATTGACTCAAGGCACAAAAAGATATTGTTATTATTGTTCGCCGATTATTGTTCGCTTTGTGGACCAAGCCACGCGGAACATGTGGCTGCCGAAAAAGCGTGGTCTGCAAACAGAACAAATCTACACAATTGAGAGCCTGACAAGAGTTTAAAAAATGATGCTTTTGGATTGCAAGAAGCTTGAGAAAGATCGAAGGTTTAAATTTGTCTGGGTGAGCAACGGGAAAATTCTTATCCAAAAAAGTGAAGGTCCGTCGATCAGTAGTATCAACTCTGACAGAGATCTCGAGAAACCAACGTAATGGCTTCCTCTGACTCAATTCACGAGTGGAAAGTTCATGTTTAAACTGAAAAAAACGATGCAGATTCCAACCATGAACTCGGTTTGCTGCATGTCAATACCATAAGTTTTAATAAATACTGGACTTAGGATTGATTTTAAAGACTGTGGCGGTTCCACTTGATGTTATTATTCTAACTGAGCTTAATATACATGTGTCGAGAAAATGTGCATTTTTATTTCTGGGTGCACTCAGTACGCATTGTACCATGAAAACCGTAAATGAGGCGGTGTTGTGCTGTTCATGAATAATGTGTGGATGCCGTATAGAATTGACGTCAGCCTTATTCACGCAGAGGCGGTCACTCTATTTCCAAAGGAAATGCAGATTACACTTTATGTGCAATATACAGGCCCCCAAATCTGAATGCCAGTGTAATTCTAGAAGAGCTGTATACTTTTTTGATAAATACATGAATCAGAAGCAATTAATCATTGCAGGAGATCTAAACATAGACATTATAAAATAGACAAAAGTTATCACAGCGTATTACCTCAATTTGCTTGGAGAATTTGGACTTGTGAACGTAATTAATGGATACATGAGAGAGGAATACTTAGCTGCTAATATTACCAAGTCATGCATTGACCACATAATTATTCGTTTGCAAAACCAGCTATATGTTTCGGGAGTTATAAAGCAAAAACTAGCTGATCATTACTTTGTAACGATCGATTACAATTATGTCTGACGATCATACAACTGATGGAGGTACTATTACAGGTTCTGTTATAGATTACAGTAAAGTAGACAATTTATTCGTAATGTTAACTGGAGTTCCTTTTTGATTTAGATCACATCAGCTTATATAGCAGAACTGTTGAAATATTTCGCCACGTCTATGCGCAGTCAACTAAATCTGTTAACATCAAAAGAAGAAGACCAGATAAGAAGTGGATAACTCATGAGATAGCGGAGTTGTGCTGCGCAAAGACAAAGCGTGGCAAAAATGTAGGAAGCAACCTGAAGATAAAGCTTTAAGAGATGAATATCGCGCATTGCGGAACCAGGTAACGGTGAAAATGCGACTGGCGAAAAGCTCGTTTTACGCACGATAGTTTTCACTGAACAAACATGACGGAAAGAAAACGTGGCAAATTTCCAATGAACTGATGGGTAGACAGAAAAAGACTTCCATTGATGAAGCAGTACCGAAGAATTTCCCAAAGGAGAACGTGAAAGTGCTCTGCGATAGATTTAATGATGTATTTATAAACACAACAAAAAAGTTGCGAAATATAGCAGTCAGTAGGCCTGTACGACATCGACTGAAACGGGCATGTGTGCATACCGCATATCTGCTACTGATAACAGTTGACGAGCTATGAAGCATTATATGCAGAATGAAGCAGTTCAATCCACCTGGATATGATGGCATTCGTCTAAGAGATCATAAAAAAATTTTAATGTTTTGAAAGAAGTGGTTGTCAACATATTGAATGGTGTATTCAAAACTGGTGATATACCTCAAAAAATTAAAAATATCTGTTGTCAGGCCGAACTACAACCACGAGGAGAAAGGTGATTTTACAAATTATAGCCAATCGCAATACTGTCATCAATAGCATATATTATGGAAAAGCATGTTTCATATGTTATGGAATCATTCTGTGAAAAATACTCTTTCAACATGAAAAAATGCTGTGCTGTTTGGCTCCACAAGCAATAGAACTACGACTACATTTATTGAAGAATTTTCTGGATATGTTTTCAATGCATTAAAAAAGTAATCACACTGTATTAGCCTTATTTCAGACTTAGCTAAGGCATTTGCAACGACGGACCTTTTGCTGCTACTCGAGAAATTAAGCTAACTTGGTTTCCGCAGTCATTCAAACAATTTTTTGTCAGTTATTTTCGAGATAGGTTGCAGTGTGTTGGCTGATAATAGACACGTATATTTTAAAAAATGTTAAATTTGTTGTACCTGAAGGAAGTACACTTGGCCCATGGTTTTTAACATATATGTATCTGATTCGGGTTTATTACAGCTTAAGTAAAACGTTTTTCAATAAGATGAAGATAGAGCGCTAGCACTGGAAGTATACTTATTACCGTAGAGGCATGGAATCATTTCCAAATGAAATAAGTGGAGTCATTGACTCCTTCTCGCAAAATTTCAGTTTTTTAAATGTTAACAAAACAAAACTGACATGCTTTAAAAACCCTCATAAATTGTTGCTTTGGACCAATCACTGCATCTTTATACATCCCATTCTTACCAGTGTAATTGTAGAGATATGCAACTAGAGCGAACAGTTCTCTATCTGGGCGTCCACTTTGACCAACACCTTACATGAGCGACCACACCGTTTATCTCTTTAGAAATATAAGCGCCACTGCGGCTATCATGTATCACCTTCGTAGCAAACCACCGCTTCCTCTTTGACGACTGATCTATACAGCATTAGTAGAATCTGTTTTTAAGTACGCCATTACTGCATATGGTAGCTGCTCCGAACACAAGAAAGAACCCTTAAATGTCAGCCTAAAAATAATAGTGAACACTATATCTTACGGCACCAAACTAAAATCGGTTGACGTGAAAGGCAAATACGCTGAGTTACGCATCCTTCAGATATCTGAACTATTTCACTTGGTTGTGTTAACGCGGTAGTATAATTCAAATGAATATAAGACTCCCGTAAAAATTGATCTCACCTTGAGAAAAACGTAACTTTTTGTTAAGCCACGGGTTTATACAAACTATGGTAAAAAGATGCTCAATTAATATGCAGCGCTGTATTTGATAAAATTCGCGATGATCAATGTATTGCAAATAATATGCCTAGGATGATGATGGACATAAAAACTTGAGCTAGCGTATTGCCATGTGCATAGCTTGAGTTCTTTCGTATGTGCTATTTTGTGTTCACGGACTTTTTTCTTTTGTTAGCATGACTGTTTAGACAAGAAATGTATGCATATATAGTTATTTCTCCACCTGTTCCTTGATCAAGCAACAAGCAAAATGTGGTTAGGCAGATCATAATTTATTAATGTGTACGCATACAGACGAATACACCCCGGAAATTGAGGATGACAAATGTAAGAAATGTTGAGCGAGAGGCACCCTCGGCCATATTATTTGTAAGTGCACACAGTCTCCAGGCAAGATTAAAGAAATGATTCTAGAGACTCCTGGGAGACCTAGCTGCGTAGCCCGGACCCTAAGCACCAGCTCCTCGCTGTCGAACTGGCTAAAAAGGCCACCGGGATTCATGAAATCGAGATCAGCATCTGACGTGGCGACCCTGTCCACCCCAATCCCTCCTGGTCCTCATGTCTCGACTAAGAGGGAGAGCCGGAGGGTAGGGTGAGGTCTTCTTTTTCTGTCGGAAAATAAAGTCTTTCACTCACTTACTCCGCAGCTGTCCAGTATTGCACCTCTTTCTACCTTTCTTCTCTTAGTCGCTCCTTTATCCCTTCCCTTAGAGTGCGGTTCAAGTGTCCGCCTATTGCAAGATAGATAGTGTGCCATTTCTTTTCCTCAAAAACCAATTTCATTTAAGCACGTTGAATATACAATCGCTGACCAAGGCTCGCTGGTTCCGACGGAATAAAAGTGCGCCTAGTCAATGCGTTGGGGCCTTTGATTTGAAGTGTCTGTGCGTACTGATGCGTACGTAATTATGATTATGCGATTTTTTCTAACGGGATGCGGTAGCAATCGTTTTCAACTGTATGAATGGATGGAATAATCTTTAATGTCCAACGAAAAAGGTGATCTACCCAGCTCCCGACACGCAGGTGAGGGGGCGGGTGCGGCTGCCTCAGATGCAGGCTTGGAGGTTTTGGGTCCCAGCAGTCTCTTCAGCCAGTTGGACGAGCAGGAGCTGGAGATCAGGGTCCTAGCTGCACAGCAGGGTCTCCCAGGTGTCCCTACTGTCTATATTGTGGAATATTTAAAGTGACTGTCATGAGCTGTGGCAAATCAGCCCCACCTGTGTTGTAGGGGTGAATGTAAATGCAAACACCGTCTTTGGTTTTGGGTTTATGGAGCTCTACAGCCCATAGCCAATCAGGCCTTGAGAGATGTCGTAGTGGTGGGCTTCATTATTTCGGCGACCTGGGGTTCTTTAACCTGCACTGATATCGCACTGGGGTTGTAGATTTCAATTTGAAGGACATGCAGACGAAACCTATGACGACGTCAACTAGTCCGAACGCTGCATCCTGCGTCAACATGACGGTTTCGCCCTTGGGGGCGGCAGCGTGGGCGCAACCCTTGGTAACCTCTTCGGGCTTCAGACGGGCAGGCAACGGTGATTGTACCTGCGTGCGTCATGTTTTGCGCAGGTGCCAACCATCGCGATGTCAGGAAACCCGTACGGCCTGAGCGCCTGGGATGTACGGGTCTTTGTGTTGTTGTGGTCAAGAATGTGACTCCAACGGAGAAGCAAACCTTCATTGCAGCCTCTCTTGATGTTTTTTGTCTTGCACTCCCTCCTCAGGTCTCCCGACCTACGTATCCGCCCGATTTAATTGATCTAGTTCCCTGGGCACTCATCCCAACCAGTGAATGAGGTAGCACATAGTCACGTTCGAGGATTCGTCGACCGGGATGTGGCGTCGCCCATTCTGCGGATGGAAAAGGTCGTATGGTTATATTTCATGACATCACCATGCGCTACCGCTTCTATATGCCTCTGCACATATCTCTTTCACAAAACTCCAACAGGTTGCATGGAGGCAACTCCAATTGAACACGTCCCCGAACCCCGCACGTATTCTCGCATACACCCTGGGATCTGCTTCTCTTCCGGTATAAAATGCGGCCAACATGCCATCCTATCCCGTATACTCTGGGCTCGCCCTTGGGTCTGCCCTCCTCGAGGCTTCCATCTCTTGAATGCAGACCTATGGGAGGCCGCAAACATCAGTGCTGACTCAGAAATTAGATCCGGGCTTTTGACAAAAGCCCTAGAAGTCGCCGAGTGCCACGGCCTCATCGCCACTTCATAAGGCTATGCAGGCACACCATCTGTTACTTTTGTGAACGAAAATAAAATTTATCCTCTTCCTCCTCACTCTCAAATTCATCTTTTCTCACGGCCTCACGCTACTAAACAACCCAGGCAGCACAACAGCATTGGTCGAACGTTGGGCTATCATTGGCAAAAATTGGCACGAACATCGGTCCTACATTGGCATTTATGCTGAGCGCTACCATTTTGACACCTTGGCCCTACTTTCATGCCAATTTAGGACCAATGTACGGCCGATCAAGGGGCCAACGTAGGCCTGGCGTTCGTTCTGCGACATGGGTCAGTAAAGGTCGCAGGTTGGCATCCAGCATTCGAACATCGGCATCCAGGTTTCGAACATTTGCATCCAGCCTTCTAACATTGGTATCCAGCCGTCGAACATTGGTATCCGGCTTTCGAACAATGACATCCAGCTTTATGCAACATGGGCCAGTTAAGGTCTCGGACTGGCTTCTAACTTTCAAACATTGGTACCCAGCTTTAGAATAATGGTATCCAGCTTTCGAACCACGGCATCCAGTTTTAGAGCAATGGCATCCAGCTGTCGAACACCGGCACATGCAAACCCAGTTGCAGGTTTCTGACCAGCATTTTCGATTTAGTTTTCGAAAGTAACCAGGCTGCATGGCTGGCTTCTTGCTTGGAGTAACAAATATGTGTAGGGTAAGAACCCTAGGATGTTTTCAAAATCCAACACTCGTCTTTAGGGAAGGGCTGTCCTATACAACGGAGATGCAAACCTAGCACCCTGGTTACTTTTCGCAAACATAGTACTATTCCACCTACCAGCCCGCAGGAAGGTAAGCAAGAAAAGAGCCAACCAAAAGCATTAAAAAAATATCTTTATTCAAAGCAGCTGAGAGGCTCTTGAGGTGGTGTGCCTATAGGCAGGGCTCGGGCAGGGGTCAGGACCTGGAGTGGGGTGCCGGGCTTGTGGTGGGGCCCCGGACAGAACTTTTGGTGGGGTGCTCGGCAGAACTTGGGGTGCGGTACATTTATTTTCATGTTTGCTGCGTGCCGATGATTCAGGTTAAACAACACAGCTCGGCAATCTGCTGTAGCACGGCTAAGAGATCCATAAAGTGCTTAACGAAGCTGTCCTCCTGTGAACTAATCAGTCATATCTGAAATAATCGTTGCACTCTTCTTGCAAAAGGACTTTTCCACTGCACTCAAATTGCTTGTCCAGCTCTTGCACGATGACCTCACAATGCGTCGAGCCTGCAAAGAGAGGCATGATGTCACGATAACCTAAATATGGCCGTCAGAAGAAAAAAAAACAGAAATGAATTAAATAACACTGAATTTTGTGAGGCACAGTCGGCGTGAAAACACTCGACACACATTATACAGGATAATTTGTAACAACTAGCACATCATTTTTCTCACAAAGTGAAATTTAATTTGCCTTGTCCCAAATTGCTGATTTTTAGTTAATTGTGCCGTTTCGCACCTCCCGTAAGGTATTCAATGTGAAAAAAACAAAGTAATGTAATATTAAAGGGAAGTAAATGTTTTATTTTGTTTTATTATCATAACTACGTATCTCTAAATTGAGAGCGCATTTTTTATTCAGGTAAAGATGCACAGGTTGTAGCATCTCCTCTATATGGACGTAAAAACAGCAGTTTTGAACAAAGCTTGTTTGCTTTGATGGGGTTAAAAATAAATACGCTGGATGAAAAGAACTCAGAACACCTCTGTTTTTTTTTTAAATCCAACAGTTTATCTTAGTCGCTTCCGATGCATATAATACACATTCGAAACTGACTTGAAAACCACACAAAACACCCGTCTGACAGTCCAGAGTAATGGCTTTTTTTTTTTCATTGAGAGATAACTTGGCAAAAGCTTTTGCCTTAAATTGCGGATTTTCAATTACACCTGGAAGTGTGATAACCACAGAGAAACAGTGCAGAAGTAGTATACATATCCTTACCGACTGGTCTGTAGTGGAACACAAAACAGTTCCGATTCCTATCCTGCATAAGCTGTACATGACAAACGTATTCCTGAATGAATTGGATGAAAGGTCAGAAGAATTCAAACCCGCTCTTCGACGAAGTAGTGAATGTTTGGTGAATTCATTGCACCAAGGACGAAAAATAAAATTCTTACCATTCGGGCAGATCTGCACTGCGCACGACGTCAAGCCAGACATTTGGCAATGAGAGCAGATACATAGAATTCGTCCTCGTGCTTTGTCTCGTTCTCTTCTCCTGCCGGAAAAAATAAAGCCGCATTTAGTCAGAGCAGCACTTACTAATAAAATCACCTTGATTTCCTAACGTATCTCAAGATAAAATATTTGTAGTACTTACAAGCAAGGTATTGCAGGCCAGGGTAGTGAACCGCGTCGGAGCTCTCATATAGTATCGGATGTGGGTTTTCGCTTGCGCAGACTACGAACGGAGCCAGCTCGAGTGCGCATGCTCTTTCGTCGCGTTGGCTGTGTGGTTGGGTGCTCCCCTGCCAGGCAAACCAAGACTCGTCTGGTCAAGAATGTGTCGTGGCGATCATCGCGCTGTGACGAATGGCAGGGGAGACGACGGTGATGGGAGGGAGGGGCAGCAAGGAGGGGAGTCATTTTCTTTTACACAGCTTTTGTGGTCCCAAAAAAAAGTTTCGAGCTTAAAGGTAGACAAAAGATAATCTTGGGGGGGGGGGGGGGGGGGGCAACGAGAGGCGCAGCGCATACCTGCGCGTGGGAGAAACAGCTAGGAGAAAGTGAGTAAAAAATTCCGCCTCGGGGGTGGGGTAACGCGCTGCCTTGAAAAGATCACATCCGGGAGATGGGTTGGGGAGATAGGAGAATTCAAGAGAGAGAGAGGGGCCGAAACATGTGAAAGAGGCTTGGAATTCTCCGAGAATGAGTCATAAGCAGCTCGAGATGGACTTCGCCAAAACGACTTCAGACACTCGCGGATTCTGTGGGGCCGTGGATTAGTTCAGGATGGCTTAAATGGTATCATGAAATAACAAAAACATAAAACAATAAATTAAACATTATGCAAGCGAATTTGCACTTTTTCATAGTATTACATACGGGATATGTGGCAAACAAGCTAGGTTAACATGCGTCTAATACCATTTGTCACTAGATTTATTCGCTGGTAGTCGAATAATCCTCCAACGTTTTGTTGGTGTGGAAATTTCATACAAAAAGCTAAAAGAAACAAAATCGTGTTGAACTGTGGCTCGCGGCCATTTCGGATGCTTTTCATCAATAAAGGTAATATTCGAAAGAAAGAAATTAATTTGCCAGCAAATAAGTAAAGACGTCAGCAAGAGCTATAGCCCTCAATGCAAATTACGCAACAGAGCAATAATATGCACAAAAAACAACATCTTGAAACATTTCGATCTGCAGAAAAGGAAGGAAAAAGCAAATCGAAAAACACAGGGCAAGGCGCGATCACAGGGAACGACATACGGAAGCGTAGGAATCTTTTACCCCATGTTGAAGCGGCGGCCTAATGTTTCGCGCCTGCGCAACTTATAATTGTAAATTACGAGGCCACAGCTTCCTTTCTGACGTTTCTGGACGTTGCTAAAATTGCGCACAAAGTCGGCTTAGGGAATGCACTTGCACTAAGTTATTACGTTTGATTTAGTATCTCTATTAAGCAGACATTCACTGCGCAGTGTGGCAGTGAATTATCTAGAGTGAAGCAAAAAAAAAGCTTTTCTCGTTTAAAAAATCATGAAATGAAAGTCATTTGATTTTTTTAGAAGGAAGCCCTCTTGGGCTGGTTTTCAGGTACTCGCGCAAGCGGAGCATGCAAAAACGCTTTAAAATACATAAAGTTCATACAAATGGGCGGGTTATTATGACAAGAAATCGGACAAAGGCAACAGCGTGGGCTCTGTCTGTGCATTTCTCAAAAAAGTATTTTTTTTATTAGCGGCTTGGCTAAGCCATGTATAGTCACACGAATCATTACAACTGGGTCATGCTAGCACATATTCGTTAATTACTAAATTTACCAGAACTTCTCAAAAGAATATTAGTGGTTAGTTGCAGCCGCTTCACGCTCACTGCGCACTCGCCGCTGCACACTCGACTGACCACCACCGAAGTCGACGTCACGTCGTTGCACAACTCAAAATCAGCGAACGGACCGAACAAAAGTCGATGGCAGCAGCGCACAGCGAACGAATGCGTTTGGAATGCTTCGGAACGCGTTTGGAAATTGTTGGGAAGCACCTTAGAACACAATTCATCAGCGGCGGAGCCCGCGGCCGACGTCGCCGCGCTGCGCCTCGACGGCGTCGACACGCTCCTCCTTTAGTTTCTCCTGCGCGAGAGCTCCCTCTGGCCGGCGCGATCTGCTGACAGCCTAATTCGGTTTCATTGAGGTTTTCGTCGTAACTATTCCTCTATGTCCGACTGCGCAGTCGGAAAATACTCGTTGTTTATCAAGCTCCACACATATACCGCGAAAGTTTGCGGTAAGAAAAAGGCTAATAAACCTTCAAATTCTTGATTTCGCCCAAGCGCAGCCCAGGAGCTCAAATGACTTTTAGCGTGTTCGAAAATTATAAACTATTATAAATAATAAAAAATAAAATCAATCTTCTACCCATTATAAAGAATGGCGCTATGTTCATCAACCCTGCCAGCTTACTTTTAACACTGGATAAGGGGTGGCAAGCCAAGGCCAATATAGCCAGGTTTCGAAAACGGCTTAGTCAATTCTGACAAGGAGTGGGAGAACTCCGGCAAACATGACCCATGATAGCCAGGCTTTGAAAGTGGCTTAGCCAATTCTCTCAAAGAATTGGAGAACTCTGGCTAACATGGCCCATCATAGCCATGATTTTTTTATGGCGCAGCCAATATCAGATCCTCATTGGCAACTGTGGGCCTTCTTAGGGTCACGCTTTGCCAGTGGCTTTCTATTTTATTATTTATTTATTTTTTCCTCAAAGGTCCCTTTCGGGACATTACATGAGGGGTGGGGATAACACGGCAAAAAAATATTATACATTAATGAAAAATGGACAAAAATTATGTTGATGAATAGGCTTCCTCGATAGTGGTCTTGAACAGTCGATGATTCATGATGGTGGCCACTTCGGCGGAGAGGTTATTCCAGTCACCGGCAGTTTTTAAGAAAAATGATTGCTGGAATGTGGTGGTATGTGCACGTTCAGGGTAAACAGCGTTCGGGTGGTTATGGCGGGAAATGCGATGCACACGTGGAATTAATCGGTTGGCTTCTGGAAAGTTGTGAAAGAACTTATGAAATAAGCAGAGACGTGCTGCGTTCCGACGGGTGACTAGCGTAGGCAACTGCAATCGTGATTTCAGACCTGAGATGCTGGTATGATAGGAGTAGACAGATGAGATGAACCTGGCGGCACGATTCTGAACTGACTCAATGGTATTAATTAGGTTAATCTGATGGGGATCCCAGAGAGAATGAGCATATTCAAGTTTAGGTCTGACGAAAGACTTGTAAGCGAGCGATTTGAGAGAACTTGGTGCTAGAGCAATGTTGCGCCGAAGATATCCAAGGGCACTGTTTGCAGAGTTAGTTATGTTGGTGACATGGAGAGTCCAAGTTAGAACATGAGAGATATGGACGCCTAAGTATTTGTAATGATTGACCGAAGAAATTGGGCAGTTATTAATAGTGTACACTGGCGCGATGAAGTTGGGGCGACGGTGAAAAGAAATCAGTGAGGTCTTTGAAACATTAAGAGACATGAGCCACGTGTCACACCAATGTTGCACTTGTGAAAGGTCTTCTTGAAGAGCGACGATATCTGAAGAATTTGTTATGGGGCGATATACGACACAATCATCAGCAAACAGTCGGACGTTTGAAGAAAGACTAAGTGGAAGATCATTAATATATATTAGGAAAAGAAGGGGACCTAGTACACTTCCCTGTGGGACGCCAGACTTCACGGGTGAAAGAGGTGATGAGTGACAATTAGCATAGACGATCTGATGACGGTCAGTTAAGAAGGCACTAATCCAATTAACGATGAAGGGGTGCAGATTCAGACGGGAGAGTTTGTGTATTAAGCGGCCATGAGAATCTTTATCGAACGCCTTTTCGAAATCAAGGAACACAGCGTCACATTGAATATTACGGTCCAAGTTCGAGTGTAAATTGTGTAGGAAAAGGGCAAGCTGTGTCTCACATGAGCGGCCTTTAAGGAATCCATGTTGATTAGGATGGAAGAAATTTACAGAAGTTAGAAAGGCAGCAACATGTGAGTACAAAATATGTTCCATGATTTTGCAGCAAACGAAGGTGAGTGAAATCGGGCGATAATTTAACGGGGATGAACGGTGACCTTTCTTGAACTCTGGAATGATTTTGCCGATCCGCCAGTCACGTGGTAAAGATCCTGATGATAGAGATTGCTGAAAAATGAGTGACAAGATCATACTGCTAATATATTTAGTATTCTTGAGAACTTTAGAATTTATGCCGTCAATACCAGAGGACGAAGTATTGGTTAGCGAGTCAATAATTTTGGCAATACCTTGAGGTTCAAATGATATGTTTTCCATGAGTGGATGGTCCAAAAATGGGATATCTGGAAGGTTATCGGCAGGTTCACTAGTGAAAACAGAAGAAAACGCAAAGTTAAGAACACTCGCCACATCAGATTCATAAATGGGAAATCCGGAATTATCACAGAGGGTAATGACAGAAGGTTCATGAGGCATAATGGTTTTCCAAAATCGCTTGGGGTTATTTTGCAGCATTGATGGTAAAGTGTTTGAGAAGAAGGTACGTTTTGCTTGTGCTGTTTGCGTGTTGTAGTGTTTTTCGGCGCTGTTATATTTCGTCCATGCTAGGGGAGAGTTAGTGAGCTTAGCCTTTCGAAATAAGCGTTTTTTCTTGTTACTTACTCGTTTTAACGATACGTTAAACTATGGGGAACCAGCCCGCTCGGTTATGTCTATGGTTGGTATATGTAGTTTTAAGAGACGCTGAAATTCCGATTTGAAAAGCATCCAGTTTGATTCGACGGAGCGAGAAGGAAACCCAGGTTCAAACTTATCTAAGAAGGTTGTTAAGTCGCGATTTATGCCTACGTAATTGCCTTTATTATAAAGTGTAATCGTCTTTTTAATTTTTTTGTGATTAATCATGCTGCAAGAGAAAGTAGTGTGAACTGCCAAATGGTCGCTCAGGCCATGCATACAAGTTATAGAGGAAAAATTCTCTGGATGAGTCGTTAACACAAGGTCCAAAATGTTGGCGGAGTGATCTGTTACACGCGTAGTAGTGGTAACTGTGTTAAACCGAACGTAAGGCACGTGTTTAGGAATTCGCTTGGTAGTGTACATTTGGTTAGCATGGACGCTGTATCAGACCAGTTTATTGACGGAAAGTTGAAGTCCCCAAAAAGCATGATGGGCGTGTTTTGGTGTGTGGTGATTATGGTGCTCAGTGCATATATATATTGGCCCGCTGTCATGTGCTACCTGGGACTCTCGGGGTAGTGTTCACTACACTGCCACACTGCTAACTCCTATAGTGGCGCCGTATCGCAGCTAAACTGTATTACTTGGCAGTTGGCAAGTATTGAGCCATCTCGGGGCTAGGTGTTTTCGTCGTCTTCATCTCAAGAACAGCCTGCTGCCTTGCGCGTTCCAACAGTGTATTGGGCGTACAAGTGAACTAGCCCTGCGTACGTCAACCGTTTCTCGGTGACATATTTCGTAGAGATCATGTGTAACGGTCCATGTACGCTGACCTCGAGGACACTCTTGACGTCAGTTCTCAGCGCGTGCCTACAACACCAGTCCACAAGGCAAGCCGCCGCCTGCGAGGCCTACAGCCAGAGTTCGGGCAGCTCACCAGATCAGTAAGGGCCATGACGTCCGCTACGGCTAGCCAGACAAGACAGCATTCTGGGAATGCCCCGCCGTTCGTCTTTCACACACCTCGGTCGCCCCCATCATTTCACGGTGAGAGGTTTGACGACGTCGAAGACTCATTGGCAAGCTTTTTCCGTATGGCGGGATTCAACGGGTGGGAC